>PITA01033289.1:0-12931 GCA_004023965.1 Spilogale gracilis | reverse complement strand
TTGGCCAGCTTCAGCTTTGAGTGGTTGGGCCTTCCCCTCTCTCCACAGGGCTGTCTTACCAGGGTAGTATTCTGGGGACCGCCCACTCTGAGTTGGACAGTGGAAGCCCGGCCCTGTCCCCTGAAAGGCTCACTTAGAGCCTCCAGTTCTCTCTGGCCCCTGGGGTGTGCTCAGATGGGCCTCAGGAATCCCACCGGCTGCTGGCTAAGCGGTCGATCGTTTGAGACCAGTGGCTGCGCATTTGCAGCGCAGAGAGCCACAAACTCCACGTCCTCCCCAGAGGACCCATCTGCCAGCCTAGCTCTGCACTCCTCCCTCAACTGGGCTGCTGGGTCTCCAGGCAGGCGGCCCCTCTCCATCTGGTCTAAAAGCCCCATCCTCCTCTCCCCAAGTCCCTGGAGGGATGTCCTTCCTCTCTGGACCCCTGGAGCTCCTTTCTGGGAGTTCTGGAGCATTGTTCATCTGGCCACATGGCCGCTGCTCAGACCAGGGGGGCTGCCTGGACGCCCTAACTTGGCAGATTCCAGGTGCCTCTCTCCAGCCTGCCCAGCCCCACCTCGCCACACTGCTTCATCTCTAGGGCCTAGCAGGAAGTCCTCCTCCTCCAGGAAGTCTTCCTGGTGCCCTGGTAGGAGAGCTCCTTCCTCCCCAGTTTGCTGAGTGCTCTTCCACCTGGGGTATATGCCAGCTGCTTTCATCCGACTGCAGACCTTGAGAGAGGGTCCTGGCCCACCCTTCCTGGGGTCAGACCTCCTACTTGGAGTAGGGAGGCTGGCTTCCTGTAGATGGGACACAGCTGAGGGCCAATGACCTGTGGTGTTTCCGCAGAAAAGGCAGCGTCTCTGGACATTCCTGTTTGTCCAAGGACAGCCTGGGAGGGGTCCCAGAAGCCAGCGGAATCCCTCCTTGGAGCGGGGCTTCTGGGAAACAGCTGCTTGATACCAGGCGGCAGGACTCATGGCCCCCGGTATGAGTGGTGGGGTGGCCATTCCCAGCACGGTGGATATGAGAAAGGGACACTAGTTGGAGCCACTGGGACTGGCCAGACCTGGCAGAGTGCCTGCATCAGGGGGCTGGTGGAGGGAGCCACAGTCCAGCCCTGCCAGGCTTGTGCCCAGAGCTCAGGAACAGGAAGAAGCCCCCAAGAGAAGTTGGCTGCTGATGTCCAGGGGTCCAGTGGCCTCTGACTCACACCGTCTGCCTGGGGACAAGTCACTGATCCCTGGAGGCCTGGAGCCCCAGCCTGGACCCCTTCCTTGTCCTCATGGTGGTTGCTCACAGGTGACAACCGCCAACACCTGCTTCCAATGCCCGGCTCCAGGCCGAGGCTGGGGCTCCTTGTGAGGCCCGGCAGCTAGTGACGTCACCCTGAGAGCAGGACACACCTCCCTTCCAGCCTCCAGCCAGCCTCCAGGGATGAGCAGAGGGAGGACAAGATCCGTATTGATCTTAAGTGTGTGCAGGCTTCCCAGGCGCAAATGCCTTCATCCTGTCTGGGCCAGGAGCCACTCCCAGCGGACAAGCCCTCCTGGCCTCTTGCACACCAGCCCCGAGCCAGGTGCTGGGGAGCCCGGAGCTTCGCCTGCAGGCTCCTTCCCCACCAGCAAAGCTCCTGTGAGCGACAGAGGCTCATACCAGGCTTAGGGGAGTTTGCCAAAGCTTAGAGGAAAGCTGGGCTCAGGAGTAGACGGCAGAGGCCAATATTGTCCTCATGGCTCTGCCCTGGCCCCAGCCCGGGAGGGCCTGCCTGAGCCTCAGCTGCACTGGAGGGGAGCTGGCCCTTCCCCCAGTAACCTCTGACCTTGAAAAGATCCGAGACAGCAAAGGAAGAGATGTGAAAGATGAATCCTGACCTGATTATATGCTGACCTGATCCAGGTCACGCTCTGACCCCTGACCGGGGTCACACTCTGAACCCTCACCCTGACTCCACACTGAGCCCTGATCCTGGTCACACTCTGAGCCCTGATCCTGGTCACACACTGAGCCCTGATCCCAGTCATCCTCTGAGCCCTAATCCTGGTCACACACTGAGCCCTGATCCTGGTCACATTGAGCCCTGATCCTTGTCACACTCTGAGCCCTGATCCTGGTCACATTGAGCCCTGATCCTAGTCATACTCTGAGCCCTGATCCTGGTCACACACTGAGCCCTGATCCTAGTCACACTCTGAGCCCTGATCCTGGTCACACACTGAGCCCTGATCCTAGTCATACTCTGAGCCCTGATCCTGTTCACACACTGAGCCCTGCCCCCACACGTTCTGAGCCCTGATCCTGTTCACACACTGAGCTCTGCCCCCAAGTCACACTCTGAGCCCTGATCCTATTCACACACTGAGACCTGATCCCAGTCATACTCTGAGCCCTGATCCTGTTCACACACTGAGCCCTGCCCCCACACGTTCTGAGCCCTGATCCTGGTCCCACACTAAGCCCTGAGCCTCATCCCTGGGCAGCTACAGTTTGCCCCAGCATGGAACCTGAGAGCCTGTGCCAAGGCAGCTCCCGCCTACTTGTGAGACTCTGGGAGAACTGCCTTGTCCAGTGCGGAGGGACATGTCCCTTGCACGTGGGGCCTGTGGGGTCCTTTTCCAGCCAGTGGTATATATTAAAGCAAAAGAGAGGAGTCAGAGGGCCTTAGCTCAGACTGGGGACTTGATGACATTCTCCACAGAACCTTTGACGCGGCGTCCTGAGCAGCAGGCAGAACAAGAGTCATTAATCCCCTTTGCAGATGGGGAAGCAGAGGCTCGGGGGGTGGCCTCCTCAAGATCTGACTCGGAATCCCAGGTTCTGTTTGATGCAGTCTGCTTCCTGAGCCACACTCAGTGCTCCATTCTCCCCTCCTGCCCAGGCATCCCTACCTCCAGGGGCTCCCCACCCCGCCAGCCCTGTCTGGGGCTCAGGACAGCTGGTCCCTGATGAGTACTTGCTAGAGATGCCAGGCCCTGGGCTAGCGCAGGAGCTGGAGGAGGAGCCCTGCTGTTCCTGGGGTCCCTGGGTGTCAGCATCTCTGATCTCATGTGGCCTCTCCAGTCCCCACCGTGGACAGGCCCTGCCAGGGCGGCGAGGGTGCCCACCAGGGCTTGGTTCTGCACCTGCAGGACTGACTCATGTCCAGGAAGCAGAAAGCAAGCCCCTTCTCCCAGCTGTCTTCGCTGACTCCTCTCTAACCCTCAGGACTCCACACCCGGGGAACTAAGGGACGGTCACTTTGATCCCTGGGATGGACCTTCTCCTCCTCGGGCCTTCGATGTCCGGGGCGGGGGGGCTTGACCCTCAGAGACACATTTTCTGGTCCTGGGCCTCTGCCAGCAGGAGTCCGGGTGAGGTCTTACTGGCACAGACACGCCACCTGAGAGTGCTCAGGATTCCCATGCATGGGGACATGCAGGCTTTACAATTTAATATAAAACATACCAATTATAGAAGCTATTTACGCAGTCAAATCAATCACAGGCCTTGGCGTATTTATGCCCTAACACCTGATTCTGCTCATAAGTCACTTTTACACCCTCTTTAGCTCCTAACTACCTAGATGAGCCAGCAGCATGTTCAGGAGTGATGGAGCTCCCCTTTCCCAGCTCCCGCCCCCGTGGCCCCAGACCAGGCAGTCAGATCACCTCCGGGGAAACCAGGATCCTCGAGTCAAGACTCAGAGCCTCTTGGCTTCCTGTCTGGAGTCCTCTTCCCCTCGGCAGGTAGGGGAGCCGAAAACCTCACCTCCTCCAGGAAGTCTTCCACACCTTTCTCAGCTCTAAGCCTTCTCTCTTTTCCCAAAGACCCGGCCCCCTGACCCTCTCCCTGTTAACAAGAGATGCATTCACTTTCTCGTCACTCACAGCCCTTGCTGAGGGCTTGCTGCACACAGAGCACTCCCAGGAGCCTCAAAAGTGCTGTCCCACTCATGGCACTTGAGTGTCTGTAGGTGCCCGAGGGAGATGGCCAGGGAAGGGGCCTACAGGCGGGGGGAAGACGGGCCCGTGCCTAGGCCCCATCGGCCAGACTCTGGAGTCTCTCGTTGATCAGAGTGGGGTTCCAGGCTAAAGAGCTGTCTGGGCCAGTGTGGGGACAGGGAGACGCAGGCAGCCAGATGCCACGGGAGGAGGCAGGAGGATCAGGAATGGAGCCCAGGGTCGCACGGATCTGCTCTTCCGTCTGGCCCATGCAGCCTCACTGAGTGATCTTTGGCAGACCTCCTGACCTCTCTGAGCCTTGGTCTCCTTACCTACAGGAGGGAGTCAGCCCGTGGCAGGTGGTTAATCCCGAGATTTAGTGTTGTCGGGACCCCTGTGCCCTGCTTTCACCCCTGGTGGAAGGTCTGCTTCAGGAGGAAGCTTCGAGTCCTAGCTCTGCTACTCACTGTGTGATGCTGCATGGGTCGCTCAGCTCCTCTGCGCCCCAGGTTCCCCAGGGCAGCCAGAAGGTCACAGTGAGTACCTCTCGGGGTTGGAGATGCACTGTGGGATTTACAGGTGATGGTCGGAGCTGATGCAACCTCAGTGTGACAAAAGGCTCTCAGAGTTGGGATGAAACAAGATCATCAGGCAAAGAAAGTTCTGTTCATAGTTGCTGGATGCAAAATGCTTCTGTAGTCTGGGTTTCTAGTGAGGTGGGGTGGACCCACGCAGGGAGTGGAGCCCCACTCTGCCCCATCTGTGACCTCAGCTTGCCGTGGCTCAGCCCCACACTTCTGCCATCTCAGCCTTATTGGAGACTAATGCGCCTCCCTCGGGAGTTGCTGGGCGGATTAGGACACTGGGTATAAGCTGGTGGCATGGTGTCTGCCCCCTGATAAGGCTCATAGGTGCTCAGCCAGTGACACTGAACTCTTAGGTGCTTGCTGTGTACCAAGTGATAAGCTAAGCAATTTGCACATTTTATTCTATTTAATCTTTCCAACTTCACATTGGAATTTTATAAGGAAGCTTCACAAATGTTCCTTATTTCACCATTTGCAGCTGGCTTCAGTGGTAAGTCATAGGGACTCAAAATAGCAGTGGCCTAAATCAGAAAGAAGCTTATTTCTGCCTTTTCCGTGAAGCCTGGAGGCAGACTTCCCAGGACTGACAACACAGCTTCATTCTACAATCTCAAAGAAATTTCTTTCCTCAGACCTCCTTTCAGCCTGGTGGTCCTCCAACCATGGCCTCCATCCCTAAAGTCTCTTCATGGTGCAAAAAGGATGCTGTAGCTCCAACTGTCACATCTGCATTCCAGGGTACAGAAAGGTAGAGGCAAGGTGTGAGAGGTATCTGACTTTTGAAGTGGGTGGGCCCCTTAAAAATGCACGCTGACACTTCTGTTTGCGCCTCAGTGTCCAGAGCTTTAGTCACTCAGCTTTAGCTGCAAGGGAAGCGGGGGTGGGAGTCTTCTGATCATGGGTGCCCAGCTAAACATTCCACTGCAGAGAGGGGAGCATGGGCACCGTAGGACAGTCAGGCACCCCTGACACACCCATGTTGGGTCATTATTTTAGCCAGTTTTTCTAAGGAAGTTTCCTTTAATTTAAAGTGGGATTTCTTAACTCTGACACCATTAATATTTTGGGCTGGATGACTCTTCGTTGGGGGTGGTGACTCATGGGGAGGAGCTGTAGGATGTTTGGCAGCAACCCTGGCCCCCTCATGTTAGATACCAGTAGCGCCCCCCCCGACTCCCCACCTCCGCCCAAACCTGTGCGTGCTCCCTGGGGTGAGATCGGCCTTGGTCGAGAACCTCCGATTTGTATGATCGGTAGCACACACAGAGGATGACTTGGGAAGAAAGGCCATTCGGGGTGGGGGGGAAGCATCCCGTGTGCACGCACAGATGGACAGATGGCTGGATAAGCAAGGTGTGGTCCATCCAGACAATGGACAATTGCTCAGCCTCAAAGAGGAAGGCCATCCTGAGTCCTACTTCCATGTGATGAACCTGGAGGGATGCGCTCAGCGCAATGAACCTGTCATAGAAGGAGCGTACCGCAGGATTCCGCTCCCAGCGCCTAGAGTCAGGACTTCATGCAGATGGGAATAGAATGGGTACTGGGGCCCTGGGAGGGGGCAGGACGCCAGCATTTAACGGTGGACCTGGGCTCCATGGGCATAGGGTGTGGATTCTGCAGGATGAGCAGCGTTCTGGGAGTGGATGGTGGCAGGGGACCGTAGGGAACAGCCCTCAACTGCACAGAAGCTGGTGGAGGTCAATTTCATGCCACACGTGTTCTACCACAGTGAAATACTGGAACCGTGCGAGGGGACCCGAACGCTTCCTGGAGGCTGGCCCAGCATCCCAATGCTCCCAGCACCTCCTTGCCCCCAGCCCGGCCTGGGCATGGGCCGGGCCACTTCCCGGGGAGTCACAGCACGCAGTCGGCTCACTACCTGGGTGTGTGCCCCCACAGGACCCCTGGGTCCGAGACCACAAGCTCCAGAGCCAGATAGAACAGAATGTTCCTCGAAATGGGAACGGGAGGACGCTGTAGGATTAGAAATGATCCATACACGTGCCAAGAGAAAGGAAATGTTGAGTCCTCACAAAAATGGGAAATTTCTGCATCCAGCAAACACAAAAAGCCACTGAAAAATCAGCCAGAATGTGGAAAAGTACTCCCAGAGCACAGAGTAACCTGGCGGTTAATGTCTTCCGCGAGTAAAGACTTTAGAAATGGTAAGTATCGAACACGTCCACAAACAGACGATTGGTCAACGTAGCCAGTTACCCAACTCACAGGAAACCTGAACATAATTAGGAAAAGAAACATGGGGGGAAAACCCTCCCTGGCTAGTAATAAAGGAAACATGCATTAGCACAAAGTACTCCTTCTTGTTAATAAGGGGACAGACATTAAAACACTAATGTCCGGAGTGCTCCGTGCGCCGCCAGCCCGTGATCACAGCCTCGGGGGCACAGCCTGGCCAGGCCCCAGGGACAGGGGATTGACGCCACTGACTGCAAGCCCCCAAACGCTCCCTTCCTCCCCGAGTTTAATTTCTAGGATGCTACCCTGAAGAAGCAATCCTAAATACAAAAATACATATTTTTAGCAAGATAATTAGAAAGAACCTAAGTGTTTGAACACAGGGAATGTTTAAGGAAACTGGGGTTTATCCATTTGAAAGGATATTAGAGTCATTACGAGTAATGTTTGGTAAGAGTGTGCAGAGGCCGCTGCGGGGAACAGAAGGCAGAGTCCCAACACGTAACATAATATCATATGATCCCAACGATGTGAAAAGAATTCCACGTCCATATTAAAAAGTCTATGGAAAAAGTGTACCTAAAAATAATGTCCCCCATTGCCAGCAAAGCTTGTCCCTGGGTGTTGGGGTCATTGGCAAAGCCTTCTTTATGTTACGCTGCTATTTCCCACACTTCCCCACACTTGATGGTGGCACTTTTTCTTTTTTTGTTTTTATTATGATTTTTTTTTTAAAGATTTTGTTTATCTATTTGACACAGAGAGACACAGCGAGAGAGGGAACACCAGCAGGGGAAGTGGGAGAGGGAGAAGCAGGCTTCCCGCCGAGCAGGGAGCCCGATGCGGGACTCGATCCCGGGGACTCCGGGATCAAGACCTGAGTCGAAGGCAGACGCTCAATGACTGAGCCCCCCAGGCGCCCTGATGGTAGCGCTTTTATGCTTTTATAAGACAAATGTTTTGCAAGAGGCTGGCCAACCCCAGGGGAAATGGTTTGTGGTTGATTATTAGCGGATGACCCAGGATTGCTCCAGGATTGTTAACTGGGAGCGATAAATGATAACAGAGGGAGAATCGGGCTCGCTGGCTTCTTCGCGTCTTCACCTCCACCGCCCAACGGTTGCACCTCCGAGGGGATGGCCAGCTGATAAACCCACATGCACACGGAGCTGTCTGCCCCTTGGGACAACAGGGAGAAGACTCATCAGGCGTGTGCAAAGGGCCTGTGCAACTCAATTTCTCTACATCTCTTCCCTCGCTGCTCAGAATCTGAGGACTCCTGAGCATGTCTGCAAGCTGTCTGATGAACCCAAGAGCCCCCGGGAGCACCTGCGGTTGGCGGAAGGACCTGGAACCACCTCAAGAGTCTAGGGCTGCCCACGTAGGTACCAGCTTTTGGAGGAATCTGTGTTCCCTGGAGGCCACGGCTCATTAGAACGCTTTGAACATATACAGCCCGTTGCCCTTGGGGAGCTGAGCTCTCACAGCAGCCACGAAGACCCGGCTTAGCAGGCAAAGCCTGGGACATCCCCATGCCACCTTCAGCTGTCACCAGGCCTTCTGCAGGACTGGGTCTCATTTCCCTGAGCTTTGTCCCCACTCTGCTGAGCTGCTGCTGTCTCCCTTTTAGCCTCCAGCGAAACCTTCTCCAATGAGCAGATCTCCTTCATGGAGGCGGGGTTGGCCCAAAGGGGAGCTTTTGAGAAGTGAGAATGGAAACCAACACTCGGAGATATGGACTCCTGATATTCATAAAGTAGGCAGATCATAACAAGGTGATACATGGAAGATTCATGCCCGCGGGGGCCTGAGCCCCTGAGCTTTACCTGGGCCCCTCGAGCAGAGAAAGCCACCTGCTCTGGGCGCTTCGAATCCCCTTGGCTGGGTGGCCTTGTCATTTCTCATGCAAACAGGGACACGGCTGAGATCAATCCTCCCAGTCCTCACAGCCAGCTACCAGGAAGAGCGTTTCATCCCTGGTTCGTAGATGGGAGGGTTCTGGAACGCTCGAGGTGAGTTCGCAATGAGATTTGAACCCAGGGAAGGGGAGGGTCACATTTCACCATGCCGTGTCCCCCACACCCCTCGACAGCGCAAGTCCTGCAAAGTGATGGTGGCAAATGGAACGTGGTTGGGACCCATTTTGGAAAGATGTGTTCTCCCTCTAGGGGTCAGGCAGTGCCGGGGGGGGGGGGACTGGATCCCACCTTGCCTCCCTCGGCTGCCTGGGGGCTGTGCGTTCCCTCCCTGCAGGGTCCCCAGGCCCCCGGCTGTCTCTGTCTGGGCTTCTGGGCTCAGTGGGAGAAGGGGCTCAGCCGCCACCGGAGCCCCTCCGAGGGCTTACATCAGTTAGCAGTTTCAAGGTGCTGGTGAGAGGCTGTGTATATGTGTGGGCTCAGGGGGGAGGGACCCTGCGGGGCTTCTGTGGCGTCTTGCGTGGCACCGAGCGCCCTCCACAACCTCCACGCCCAGGGGCCGTGGTGGGTTGGCTCTCGTCTGTATGTCATGCGGGCCCCAGGGGCAGCAGGGTGTCAGTGCCATGCTCCATGCTGGGTGGAGGGAATTAACCTCCCTGAGCCTCAGTTTCCCCAGTTGTGCCGTGGGTGATGACAGCGGGGCCTGTGCTGACAGTTCTGAGATCCCAGATGAAGGTGTGCTGTGGGCCCGCTTCCATCACTAGGAGGGGTGAGAGTGGGAGCTGTTGACCCCCGGGGGCCATCCGTGAACCCTAGGGGGTTCTGGAAGGATCCAAAAGGTATCCTGAGACATGGGCAGGAAGAGGTGGCAGTGCGTGGGGGAGGGGAGGGGGCTTGGGCAGAGGACAGAGCTGAGAACGGTCAGGGGAGTGCCACCTGGGGCAGGGGCTCTGGGGGGGAGAGGTGGCGTCAGGCCTGGCTCAGCCAGTGGGTCCAGGCAGCGGCCACACACCCTCCCCTGGGGCAGTCCACGGGCAGTCCACGGGCAGCCTCAGCCATGTGGCAGCGCGGCACAGAGGCGGGAAACGTGGTCTAGCCATGTGCCCTGCAGGGAGCAGGCGTCACTTTGCCGCGCCGCATGACAAAGAAGCTTGAGGCCACACGCATGTATTCTCCATCATTTCATGGGTCAGGAGTCCGGGCTCGGCTTACATGATCCTCTGCTCGGGGCCTCCCAGGCCATGGTCCCCGTCTCAGCTGGGGCTCAAGGGCCTCTCCCAGGTGGCGTGACTCTTGCAAAATTCATTTCCTGTAGGTGGTGGGACTCAGGGTCAGCAGGAGAGTCTCTGTTGCTTGAAGTCTCTGAGCCTAGGAAATGCCTAAGCCCTTGTAGGGGACTCTTCTGATTAGGTCTGGTCCACCCCGGACAATCTCCTTCCTGCTCAGCTCGAGGTCCAGTGATTAGGGGCCTTCATGACATCCACAAAATCCCTTCCTCTACACCATATCGTGAGCCAACAACGCACACGCTGCCCATTGAGTCTGCAGGATGTGCTACAGGCTGACAGGCAGGAGGGTAAAGTGCCTGTGGGTGTCTCCCCCCAGGAAAAGGGGGAACTTGGGACGGGGGGCAGACCCCCGCTTGCCGGGTCCTGCCCCTGCCTGGAAAGCATCTATGGAACATTTTCAACAGGAGAGTGTGCTTTGCCCGCATTACTGGTGGAGAGGAGGGAGGCGGGAAGAGGGACGTCTCGGGGATGGAACAGCCCCCCTGCCTGCTCTGGTGGCTGAGTCACACCTGTAAAACAGCATGATGACTTTGACTCTTGTGGCACAAACCACACTGCCATCAGGCACAGCCTCAGCTGTGGCCTCAGACCTACAAACCTCTAACCTGTGCGGCTGGGGGCTAAGGAAGCCCAGGCTCCCTGGGAGCCCCTGTCTGTGGGAGGGATTCCCTCCCAAGCTGTCACCTCCTTCCTGTCTTCTTGCTTTGCCCGAGTCCCTGACAGGTGCTGAAAAGCAAGAACCAGCCCCATTTGTCTCCTAACAAAGCCTTGAGAAGGGTGACAGTGACAGATCTGCCCCCACTCCCGAAGCAAGGGGTTCCCGCGCCGCTCTCTCCTTTCCTTCCTCCCAGCAGGCTGGCCATCCATTCCTCCAGCTTCACCTGGGGAAACAAGATGTGGTTTCCACTGGGCCTCCTGGGCCCCTTGAGTTAACACTCCCGGCCAGCTCACTGAATTCTGTTTCCTGGCCCAGGAGAGGGAGAAGGGAGAGTTCCTGGCAACAGCTCTCAGGGAAAGAGCAACCTCGCTGGGGACACGAGAGAAAGATGTTCATGAAGGAGAGGCCGTCGCAGGCCGGGACCCATGGCTATGGATTTCTGTGGCTGGGTCTGGTTCACTGCAGGAGCTGAGGATCGGCGAGCCTGCCCGTGATGGAGGAGGCCACTAAATTCATGGTGGTGACTCGTCCGAGGACATGAGCAGAGCCAGAGCTAACGGCCCTGCTGCAGGGCTGCAGCTCACCTCCAGGAGTGGGCCAGGAGGGGGATGGGCTCCTGCCTCCCCTCAGTGCTTTGGAACCCAAAGAAGTGGTGCCAAGAAGAGCCCAGCCCCCACGAGCGGCATGCAGACACCTGCTCTGGTCCGGCCCCCGCCCCAGCCCGCAGCCCCTGCTTGTCCCAGTCCCAGGTGCCTGCGGCGATGCCTCGCGAGGCTGATGTGAGGAATTGCATAGATTAGCAACGAAGTAAAACAACCACCTCAAAAGTATTTTGCAAAAAGTAAATTTCCAAAAAACATGGGCTGTTTCTGATTTTATTGCTCTAACAGCTGGAGTTTGAGGCTGTTTCCAAAGGACGCTGATGTCTCTGCTCATGCAACGGCCCACTGATTTAAAATAATTTATTTGCAACAGAAGAATAACGTGCTTATGTGTCGGGGGGTACCCTAGCCCACTCAGCCAAACCCGGGTCTTGGACTGGGCGAGGCTGAAAATTGGGGGAACCCACAGAAAGTGTGAGGCTGCAACAGGGGTCTGGGGGCATGGCTCCCAGAGTGGAGCCATCCAGGGCCCCGGGGGCGTGACTCACACCTGATTAGGGGGTCTCCCCAGCTCTGGCCTCTCAGCGCTTCCTGTCTGCCCTCCCTTGGCAGCCTGCCCTGTCCTTTCAAATGCATGTCTGGTCACTCCTCTACTCTGCTCGTACCCCCTCCTGGGTGCTCCAGGCTGGGTAACCATGTCATCCTTGACCCCTCTTGCTCTGCTGACAAGGACCTGTCTTCGCTGCCCAGAGCCCCTCCCTGACCCTGTACCTGCTGACGTCCCTCTGTGCTCCAGGTCTGGCTCACATGTGAGAGGTTTTCCCCAGCGCTGCTAGGAAGGTCTGCGTGCGCCCTTTCCGGAGCCTTCGTGCCCCTCCACCCTCATGTATCACCCAGGACAGGATGGAGTGTCATTTTCTTCTCCCGCAGTGAGCTCCTGAGACCAGGGCAGGCTTCTCTCAATCTCTCCCTCTCTCTCCGCCTGGCAGGGCTTAGTAACTCAGTAATGCATGTGGAAGGAGAGGGGCGGAGGGAAGGGGAGGGGGCTTTTCCACGCCACGTTCTGTAGTTGGGGGGCCTCCTGGAGGGATAGCAGCACCCCAGTAGACATGGTGCTGCTGGTCTTAAGGGCACGGCACTCCTGCCCTGCCTCCCTCCGAGGCCCCTCGGGTGACAAAGGAGAAAATGCTGGCATTTCCCACCCGCAAAATGAGGGGGCGGTGAGGCAGTCCCCAGGCCTCCCAGCCCTGAAATCTTGTCTATTTATACCCCAAGCCCTGCATTGGCAATTGCTATTCAACTCAAGGGAGGCTGTGAAATAAAATTGTGTAATAGAATTTATTCTTCCCAGTCCTTGTATTAAATCTCACCTTAGAGCAGGCTCTCGCCCAGTCGGCCAAGTCCAGGGACTTCTCAGCCCCTCCCCAGGGACAGCAGTCCCCAGCTGCCCAGAGTGGACCCTCCCTGCCTCTCTGAATTCTCTCAGGCAGCGGGGATTGCTGGGCCCAAGCGGGGGTCTCCCTCCCTTCCTGGTGAGCAAGGGGTGGGCTGGTGCTGGATGATGGCCTTTTGGGTCCCCAGAGCAGGCCAGACTGGAGGTGTGGCAGCTCCGGGTCAGCCCCACAGCCTCAGTCACTCCTGCCTGTGCAGGAGCTGAGCCTCACCCCTCCTGTGCAGGAGCTGAGCCTCACCCCTCCCTGTGCAGGAGCTGAGCCTCACCCATCCCTGTGCAGGAGCTGAGCCTCACCCCTCCCTGTGCAGGAGCTGAGCCTCACCCCTCC
>PITA01033288.1:0-12929 GCA_004023965.1 Spilogale gracilis | reverse complement strand
AAATTGAAGTTTGCTGAAGAGGAGGTGGATTTAGGGATGGGATAACTGGGTGATGGGCATTAAGAAGGGCACTTGATGTAAAGAGCAATGGTTGTTATATGCAACTGAAGAATCACTAACTCTATCTCTGAAACTAATACTACATGTATGTTAATTAACTGAATTTAAATAAAAAAATAAAAATAATAATAAAAGAGGAAAAAAAAAATGTGATGTTAAGAGGGATCACCTTATACTCATTGTATCAATAGCCAGCACAATGTGGAAGAATGAGCACTACCTTTGAAGTCTTGCAGCTCTGGTTCCAAACATAGGCTTTGTTACTACTAGACTCCTAGTTGTATAACTTGGTTGGTGTTTTTGTTGTTGTTGTTTTATTTTTTTAAGTTTAGTTACTTTATGTGTAAAATAAAGATGATAGGATGATAATGCCCACCTGAAGTTTTAGTGAGGATCAAAAGTAATATGAGATTCCTACAACTATTGAATGTTCCATTAAAGGTAGTTGAGTCTGTTTTTAGAGGCCAAGTACCTAAGTCTTAAGTGATAGCTACACGGCTCAGTTTTCCCTTGTTTTATTGCTGGAGGCAGGGTAGGCAACCTTTCTCTCTTTGTAACATGCAGATAAGTAATTGATTAGGGGACAAACAAAGCTATAAACTAATGGGTCATTCAAGTTTTAAGTAACTGATGGTCTCTGAATTGGGATATAATTGGTTTCTGAAGAGTGCTTCAAAATCCATCTTTGGGGTTTTTCTGTCTCAGTTCATGCAGCTTGCCCTTGAATCTGTACTTTTTGTCCTACAGTTCTCTTCCAAAGTGATCAAGTCATTACTTGCTTAAAGTGAAAACGTTTTTCTTTTTGAAAAGTTGGTGGATCCTGTCTCTGACAATGACTGATGATATCGCTCTACCACCCATCAACTCAACTTGGTTTTGACATCAATAAAAATTGTTGAGACAGTTTTTCCCAGAATATTGAAAATTAGTTCAGTAAGTCATTCAGTGACTATTTAGGTTTGAGAAATTCTGGGTTAAATAGATTTCTTTAATGGAGTATTTTCAGAGGTTTTAATATGCTTGCATGCACTGTAATCTTCAGAAGAGTGTGTTGTACTCAGTGTTTCTCAAGTTTATTTTTATGGTTATATGTAGCTAACACTTATTAAGTGCTTAAGTCATGCCTACTACTGTTCCATACCATATATATATAATATATGTACCATAGCATATATGTGTACTAAATTTAATTTAATCCTTGCAATAATCCTTTGAGGTAAATACTATTGTTACCTACATTTCACAGCAGGAAAATCAGACACAAAGAGGTTAAGATACACTTCTGAAGACATATGGTTAAAAGTATGACAGCTCGGTTTCAAACTTGGAGGATTTAACTCTAGAAATAACACTTTTTAAAAAAGATTTTATTTATTTATTTTAGAGAGAGAGACAGTGACAAAGATAGTGAGAAAGAGTACAAACAGGGAGGAGAGGGAGAAGCAGACTCCCACTGAGCAGAGACCCTGACGTAGGGCTAGATCCTAGGACCTTGGGATCATCATCTGAGCTGAAGGCAGAAGTACTTAACCAAGCCACACAGATGCCCCTAAAAATAATACTTTTGATTACTATTTTGCTTCATGATGGGTTTCTACTGATCACAGAACCATTTTGGGAAATCTTTCTTGCAAAGAGTACTCTGAGGAGAACATGTTGGGTATCATGAAATTTGACAAGTTTGGGTCATTATTTCTAAAAGAAACATTGTGTCTGTGGAAGTCTACCAGGCAAATCACTCTAAGTTAGGTGTCTCCTGTCTTGAGAGGGTAGTTTCCAGCTTTTGGGTACCTCGGTCTAACTTAGTTCTATTTAACTTGGTCCTGGCTATGTGTGGGAAATGCCAGTTCCTCACATTTCCTACCAGAATCCCAAATCCAAAGCTTGCAGCAGAGAGTCCCCCATGGTCATGGATGGCTATCTAGGGACAAATACTAGCCCCATTCTGATAAGACAAAATTTGATCCCAACGTCTTTTCCAGTGAGAATCTATCTATGTATATTGTCCTAGGGTGTTTCCTAGGTGAATTTTCCAAAGATTAATTTGTCCAAGATTGATTTAGTGTTAATCCTTTCTCTAACAAATATATTTTCTACTTTATCAATTGCAGAAATATGCAACCATATATCTAAATCATAAGGCAGCTTCAAAATTTGGGACATAGCATGACATAAAGGTGCCATGAATTTCCATACTTCTGCCATCAGTAATGAAAGAGATTGGTGATATTCCAATGTGAAGGAAATATTTCCATCTCAAAGGCTGTCATCCTTAGTTGTTTGTGAGCTATAGTAATGCCAGTTTTTAGATACATTTAAAATATTTTTAATCCTATTTCTATGTCATATGGATGAAAGTATCAAATGTTGTATTTATTTACTTACATTAGAAATGGAACCATTTTAAGTTTTATTTGGAGACTTTATTTGGAGGAATGACTTCTGTGTGCCTTGAGTTAGCTTAAGCAGATACGGACTATTGGTAAATGAAAGTTCTTGGCCTCCAAAAATATTTTTAAAGTTAGTTCTCTGAACATAAATTCCCATAAGACAGGTTTTCTTTTTTTATTTTGTAGCTCTAATTACTACTTTATTATAAACTTATAAGTATATAACAATATATGCTAGCTTATACTTTCAGTATTGAGTGTATGTATGAAAAGCACAATTATTCCTCTTATACTTACTACATTGTATGCTTATAAATTCATATCAACCTCAGGAACACAGACTGATCTCATTCTGGAAATATTATCTATAGCAAGGTATAAACAAGATTTTGTCACTCAATAGGATGGTAAAATAGTCAATTCAAATTGATACAGTTTATTAGCAAAGTATGAACTGACATGTAGGTTAGCTATGTCTCATTATTTTAGAAATTCTATTGTATTAAAAACAATAAATTTTTGTTGAATATCAAAACATAATAGTTTAAAAGAAATTTTATTTCCTAGTTAAAAAATAATCAGACTAAAATCTGTTAGAATTATTCCATAGTATAATTTCCATATTCCTTTCCAACTTTCTTCCTTCCATCTTTCCTTCCTTTCTCTTTTACTTTCTCCCTCCCTCCATTCCTTCCTCCCTCCCTCCCTCTCTCTCCTTCCCTCCCTCCCTCTTCCTTCCTTCCTCCCTTCCTTCCTCCCTTCCTTCCTTCCTTCCTTCCTTCCTTCCTTCCTTCCTTCCTTCCTTCCTTCCTTCCTTCCTTCCTTCCTTCCAAGATTGAACTGACATATAATATTGTGTGAGTTGAAGGTGTTCAGTATGTAGATATGATGTATTCATATTGCAAAATGATTATGACCATAGCTTTAGCTAACACTTCTGTTGTGTCATAAAATTATCACTTCTTTTTTATTTTAAGAACATTTAATATCTGGTCTCTTAGCAATTTTGAAGTATATATAATACATCGTTGACTATAATCACTATACTGTGCATTTGATCTTCAGGATTTGTTCACCTTCTAGTTACAAATTTATCTTCTTTAACAAGATCTTTCCAATTCCCCCAATGCCAGCCCCTGTAACTATCATTCTACTCTGTTTCTACGAGTTTGTCTTTTTTAGATTCTACATCTAAGTGATATAAGTGATTTTTGTTCTCTGTCTTATGTCACTAACCATAATGCCTTCAAGATCCATCCATATGGTCACAAATGGCAGGACTTACTTCTTTTTGTGGTTAAATAATATTCTATTATATATCTATATCTATATATCTATATCTATCTATATATCTATATCTATCTATATCTCACATATTCTTTTTCCATTCATCTCCTGGTGGACACCTAAGTTGTTTCCATCTCTTGGCAATAGTGAATAATGCTTCAATAAATGTGGGAGTACCTATATCTATTTAATATCCTGTTCTCATTTCCTTTGGATATATATACCCCAAAGTGTGATTGCTGTATTGATCATATGTAGTCCTATTTTTAATTTTTTGAGGAACCTCCATACTGTTTTCCATAGTGGCTGTACAAGTTTACATTCCCTCCAACAGTGCATAGAAGTTCCCTTTTCTCCAAATTCTCACCAGCGCTTGTTATCTCTTGTCTTCTTGAAAGCCACTATAACAGGCATGAAGTGATATCTTCTTGTGGTTTTGATTTGCACTTCCCTGATGATTCATGATGTTGAGCATCTTTTCATGGACATGTTGACCATTTGGATATTCTCTTTGGAAAAATATCTGTTCAGTTTGCACATTTTTTTCGCAATTACATAAATGTTTTATTCTTTTTTTTATTACTTAAATTTTTTTCCAGTGTTCCAAGATTCATTTCCCATCCCCCACACCCAGTGCTCCATGCAATAGGTGCCCTCAGTACCCACCACCAAGCTCTCCCATCCCCCCATCCCCTCTCTCCAAGTCCCTCAGTTTGTTTCTGTGTCCAAAGTCTCTGTTGTTTCGTTTCTCTCCCCTAATTACGCTACTTCCCATTTCCTTTCCTTCGCCTACTGTCCTTTATCTTACCCCTTATGCACCACAGCTAAGTGAAACCATGTGATACTTGACTCTCTCTGCTTGGCTTATTTCACTCAGCATAATCTCTTCCAATCCAGGGCATGTTGCTACAAAAGTTGGATATTCATCCTTTCTGATGGACGCATAGTATTCCATTGTATATATGTACCACATCTTCTTTATCCATTCATCTGTTGATGGGCACATTTTTAATTGAACTTTGTTGTTGCTATTGAGTTGCATGATTTCTTTATACATCAAAATTTTTTATTGTTGTTATTTTTCATTAGCTGGAGAATTTTGTCCATTGTTCAAGTCAAAAACTTTCCCGAAATCTTGTGAGCATTATTTCTTTTGTGAATTACAATTATAGCACAGTTGGAAAAAAAATTAAAGAAAATAACTTTACTCTGTGCAATCTCTATTGACCACCTGGCTATTTTAGTGGTTTGAGTTTGGCTCTAAGAGAGATATAAATTCACGATACTAAAAACATTAAGGAGAGCAGATTCCACAGAGAGATATAATATCTAAACATTAGTCATTATAATTCAAGGTATAAATAATATAAATGCTACTATACGGATAGAGAAAGAATGTTACCAGAATTTAGAAGAGAGAACAATTACTTCAAAATGGGGGAAGATAGAAGGTATTGGTGCTTCTAGCAAAATGTTTATTGATAAAACATATTATTATAGCCAAGGTTGGTGACTTGAGAATTTCAACATAACATAGAAGTGTCCCAGTTTTGGGGCACCTGGGTGGCTTAGTTGGCTAAGTGACTGCCTGCGGCTTGGGTCATGATCCTGGAGTCCTGGGATCGAGCCCCGCATTGGGCTCCCTGCTCAGCAGGAAGCCTGCTTCTCCCTCTCTCACTCCCCCTGCTTGTGTGCCCTCTCTGGCTGTGTTTCTCTCTGTTAAATAAATAAATAAATAAATAAATAAATCTTTAAAAAAGAAATGTCCCTGTTTTGAGATACAACAATTTATTTGAAATACAGTAAAATTTTCAGTGCTTATTATATCAGGGCTAAGAGTGAAGTAAATTGGTTTGTATAAAGTGATATTATGCACAGGTACTGAGTGCAATATTTATAGTAGGATAAAAATCAGAAAATTTAATCCTAATGTGAATATTATTTGACTATTATTGTCAAGAATCAAAATCAAGGACTGATTGTTGTACCATTTATTTCAGTGACATTTGAAAAGGAATTCCCTGTCACTTTGTGTGTTATTTCACAATCAAATATTTCTGAAAAGCTTTAAAGAAATAAATTAATCTGTCATTACATAATACATATATAAGGTATTTTTCCCCTTAAGCTATATCATGTATATCTAAGTTTGTTAGGATAATACAGAGGAGGCCATCAACACCATAAATTACTAGAGGAACATCTCAAAATTTTCATTCAGGGCTAAGTCATTTTCATATCTTTTTCATTACATGATTGGCATAGCTCAATCCAATTCTACTTCCCAGAGTTTGAAATATTTGTTACTTTCTCTTTCCGTTCCCTCCCTATAAAAGCATCAATTACTTGAAATCAGTTACTTCCAAGGATTCCTTCAGTGCCATCATTTCTGTCATCAGTCATCAGGTCTGGAATATACAATTGGATGTCCATGTCATGGGAATGACTAAATGTTGAAAATATTAGAAAAGGTCGAATTATGGTATGAGGAGTTTCTAATATGTCAAAATGCCCTGACAAAGTGAGTGTGGAAAAAGGCATCTGATGTTCAGAGACAGTGAGGAACAAAGTGAGAAGAATCACTTTAAAAATCACAGAAACAGTCATAAATAATAGCCAGTACTTACTTGTCCAGGGCTTGCTAGGTGCAAGATACCATGTTAAATTCTTTATGAACCTTTGCTCACTTCAGTGTGTTTATTGACACTGATTGAAAGACCACATATTTACTGTCCTCCTCCAAGCCAAGCCAACTTTGTTCACACATTCTTGCCCGGTTCATTGAATCCCCAACATGTGTATGACATTATGTGAGCATATGACATGTGCAGAAGTGACTACATTTTCTCTACTCCAAATTAGAAGAGCTGATGTATTTAATATTTAAAATCAGGGTTGTTAAGATAATATTGACGTGTATTCAGAGCCAACATGCTACCTACGTCAGCCTCACTCCCATGTCTGAAGTGCTCATGTGAAGACCTGTGATATGTTATATGTATTAGAAATTGACCACTACTTTGGAGAGATTGGGAATTTTTATTTCTATATTCCAATAAAGAAATTGAAGCTACTAGAGGATATGTGTTGTAACCAACTTCCTTTGAGTGTTAAATGACAGTGCCAGAACAGAAAACTAGGTCCTGTCTTCTAATCTGTTATTTCTATAAGTGCTGCAGTCCTCCACAAGAAGAGTGTTTTATTTTAAAGATTTTATTTATTTATTTGGGAGAGAGAGAAGCTGGAGAGTGAGCAAGAGCAGAGGAGAGGGACAGAGGGAGAAGTCGATTCCCCACTGATCAGAGAGCCTGATGTGGGACTTGATCCCAGAGTTCTGAGCTGAATGCAGATGCTTCACCAACTGAGCCACCTAGGAACCCCAGAAAGAATGTTTTCCAAAAAGAAAGAAAGAAGAAAAAAAAATAACAAATGATTACTATTTTTCCTTTGTTACCTCTCAGCTTTCACTTAAGCATTCAGACTATATCAACTATATTCTGTGTCAGATTTTCTCCTTGCAGGTAGACTGAGTTCTTACCAAGTGGTGAGGACAAAGTAGTGAGCAGAAAAATACCCAGTAAGCTTGTGGGAAGGATGATCTACCCTCATGCTGTCTGAATCAGCCCCCGCTTGGCTTTGCTGTGTGGCTTTGTCTTCACTACTCTCCTTTGAGGCCCAGAATTTTAAGACATGACTGGTTAGGCTTGAGTTGTAGGAGGTTAGGTCTGACTGCAGGTGGTTGTTGCTGCTGCTCCTGCTGCTGGTGCTGCTTCTTCTGCCTCTCCTCCTTCTCCTTCTCCTCCTTCTCCCTCTTCCTCTTCCTCCTTCCTTTTCCTCTTCTTATCCCCCTCCTGCCCCTCCTCCTTATCATCATCATTCTCCTTCTCCTCCTCCTCCTTCTTCTTCCTCCTCTTCCTCTTCTTCTTCCCCTCCTCCCCTCTCCCTTATCATCCTCATCATCACACTCCCTCTCCCCTCCTCCTTTTTCTTCTTTTAAGATTTTATTCATTTACTTGAGAGAGAGAGAGAGAGCAGGAGGGAGGATCAGAGGGACAAGCAGACTTCCTGCTGAGCATGGAGCCCTATGCTGGACTCCTTCCCATGCCCCTGAGATTATGACCCAAGCCAAAATCAAGACTGGGCCGCTAAACCAAATGAGGCACCCAGGTACCCCTGACTGCAGGTTTTAATAAGGCCTAAGATTGATCTCGGTGAGGATTAGGGCTGCAGCTGAGACAGCAGCACTTGTCTCAGGGCACCAGGTTACAGACCAGCTCCCTAATGGTTCTCACAGGCCAGAAGTGGTGTCTCATGGGAGTGAACCCTAGGTAGACCATCAAGGCAGTTTCCACAAGAGAGGGGAACAGAGATGAGAGAATGAGAGAAGAGTCCAGGAGGGGGCCAGGAGAGGGTTTCAAACTGGGTATCCAATTTTAGTTTTTAAGAATGCATTATTTTCTCCATGGCTTGTCTGAAGGTTCCAGGCATCTAGCCTTTGTTGGGGTAGCCTTATGTGGAGGTAGGTTTGGTGGTTTCATAAAAAAAGAAATGTAGGCAGTCCTTATTTTTATAGTCCATCCATTGAAGGCCATCTGGGTTGTTTCCAGTCAGGGCTATTATGAATGAACCTGCTCTATCCATTTGTATACAGGGTTTTTTGTTTGTTTGTTTGTTTGTTTTAAGATTTTATTTATTTGACAGAGAGAAACACAGCTAGAGAGGGAACACAAACAGGGGGAGTGAGAGAGGGAGAAGCAGGCTTCCTGCTGAGCAGGGAGCCCGATGTGGGGCTCGATCCTGGGTCTCCAGGATCATGACCTGAGCTGAAGGCAGTTGCTTAACCAACTGAGCCCCACAGGCACCCCTGTTTATTAGTTTTAAGTGGAGCATTTTTTTGTAGATTATTTGGGGCTTTCTATGTAGATAGTCATATTATCTGCAGCAGGGACTGTTTTCTTTCTTTCCTTCTGATCTGTATGCCTTTTATTTCTGTTTTTTGTTTGTTTGTTTCTGTTTCTATTCTAGCTAAAAATTCCAGCACTATGTTGAATAAAAAAATAGGAGAACAGACATTCTTGCCTTGCTCTCAATCATAGGAGGAAAACATTAAGGCTTTCATCATTAAGTATAAAGTTAGTTGTAGGTTCTTCAAGTTGAGTTTGATTTCCTCTATTGCTATTTTCTTGAGAGGTCAGTCATGAATGGGTATTGATGCTTTTTGCTAGTCCTTCTCTTAAGATGATGGATTTACATGGATTGTTTTATTATTGTTGTTTTATTTTATTTTATTATTTTATTTATTTATTTATTTATTTATTTATTTATTTATTTATTTATTTATTTATTTATTTAATGGAGAGAAACACAGCTAGAGAGGGAACACAAGCAGGAGGAGTGAGAGAGGGAGAAGCAAGCTTCCCGCAGCTCAGGGAGACTGATACAGGGCTCCATCCCGGGACTCTGGGATCATGACCTGAGCCGAAGGCAGTCGTTTAAACAACTGAGCCACCCAGGTATCCCTCATTGTTGTTGTTTCAATTTTGAAATTACCTAACATCTCTGAAACAAAATCCACTTGGTCATAGTACATAACTATTTTTACATATTGCTAAATTATATTTACTAACATTCTGATTGTGATTTTTCCGTCTACGTCTATGAGGGGATCTGTGGTTTTATTTTATTCTATTTAGTTTATTTATTTATTCACGCATTTACTCATTCATTCATTTATTCATTCTATCCTTGCCCAGTTTTGGCATCAGGGTAATACTAATGGAATAAAACAAATTGAGGTGTATTTTTTTCTCTCTTGTTTTCTCAAATTGGTGTAAATTCTTCTTTACATATTTGGTAGAATTTCCCAGTGAAACTGTCATAGTCTAGAAGTTTCTAAGCTATCCATTTGTCTTTTGATGATATAGGTGGAAAGGGTTCACAGTTTTTTCTGTGGTGTTCAGCTAGAGTTGAATTTTTATCTAAAAGCTGTCTTGCTGGGTTCCCCTTTCCTTGTCCTTTGGCTAAGGAGTACAGACTTTTCTTAAAGACAGATTTTTTTTTGTTTGTATCCCTTTGTGTAACCAGGTTGATGGTTTTTCCCAGCTATAGACTGGGATAGCTAAGGCAAAAGGAAAACCTGGGGAGCTTGCCACTTTTTTATTCTTTGAGTCACAAGGACTGTAAATGCCCTGCCTTCTTCTCTCCACTTTAACAGGCTCTTTATGTTTGTTTGTTTGTTTGTTTGTTTGTTTTTAATATAGGTAGATTTTTAGTTGTACTTAGGGGGAAAATAAGAAATTTACTTCTATTCGATCTTCCCAAAAGGGGAAGTCCTATTTTGTTAAGATTTGATTTGTTTTGTTTTTAGAAAGAAATGGAACTTTTTTTTTTTAAGATTTTATTTATTTGACAGAGGGAAACACAGCCAGAGAGGGAACACAGGCAGGGAGAGTGAGATAGGGAGAAGCAGGCTTCCTGCCGAGCAGGGAGCCCGATGTGGGGCTCGATCCCAGGTCTCCAGGATCATGACCTGAGCCAAAGGCAGTTGCTTAACCAACTGAGCCACCCAGATGCCCCAAGAAATGGGACTTTTTAATCCTCATTTCTCCTAGTGTTTTAAATTTCACTGTACTAAATAAAAATTACCTTTTCTCTTTTTGTCACTTCCTTATATATTTATAAATATGACTAGGAGAATTTGCATTGTTTTGACAAAAATATTTACAGTTTACAGGACAGTTATAATCTTTCCCCTTTATTTATCTAAGTTGCTTTGCACTGATTCAGCATTAGTCATTTTTTAATACTTTGAAATGCTGCTTGAGTTTCATTCTTCTTTACCATCTTCCCTCTTTCTGCAAATATGTATTCTGTACCAGAACTCCGCACTGTGCTAGATTTACAGAAAGTATTAAAATGCATCTTTACTTTCTAGAGCTATGGAAAAGTGGTAGGTATAGATCCTATTGAAGATTTGGGGATAATTGATTTTTCTCCACTATTAGTTAAATATGTACAAACATGAACCATGATACAAACTGTAAATGTTATAGGGCTTATGTAGCAATAAAGCCAAAGCGTGATACAAATTAATTCAGTGCAGCTTCAGAAATGCATAAAAGTACAACAGAGGCCTAAGGAAATAGATGACAAGATGTTGAGTGAGTAATACTGTACCCCCTACACACATTATCTTCTTCAATCTTCCTAAGGGGCTATGCGGTAGGTGTCATTATTAACCCTTTGAGGGATGAGGATACTCTTATATCTGAACGATAAATTACACTTCAGAAATGTGGAGCATTTTGCACCATAAAACTATTCCCCTAGGGTCTTGAAGAAAGTCAGCAGATCTGTTTGTGTGTGTGTGTGTGCATGCTGATATATATTCAGGATTTATTTGCTAAAAACTTGGGCTTATATGTATAACTTTGTGACATATGTGGCTGGTTCAGCTTGCATCTGTCTATAGATTCAAAACATACACCCTCATCACCATCTCCTCCATCAGTCTTATGTATGACCTTCTGATTCTCTTCCGGCTCTTAATCTTTCAGTGAATAAGAACCCTTTTTCAGCTCTATTGAATACTTTGTCTCTTTAAAATGAATATGATTTGTAAACCTTGCTTTTGGTTATGGGATAGATGGTTTTATTCCCTTTGTAAAACAATTTTAAATATTCTGAAAGAACTACATATATCCTAAGTCTACTATTTAAGGTCCCATAAAATGTAGCCCCCACCTACATACCCAGGCTCCCCTTCTTCTGTCTCCATCACCATTTTTCCCCCATTCCCTCTGCCTCGTACCATGGACAAGTCTTTGAAAACACCATGCTGTGCATGCCCCTGTCATTAAGCTTTTGTTTCCTTTATTTACTGTGTCTATAGTTTTGTTTCTCATTTTGTCTTCCGCATCCTAATTCAAATGTCACCTCTTTTATCAAGTCTCAGACAAGCCAAATTGAAACTGTTCTGGGTAATGATAATAGATTGTTCCATTATCACAACAGGATTTGTTTTATGTCTTTGGAAACCATGTGCAGCCAGGGATCTTGTACCCCCAATTTCAAGCACAGTGCTTGGCTTATAGTAGCTGCTCAACAAATGCTTGCGGGATTCGATTAGAGAGACTTCTCAGTGGCAGCTGCGATGCCTCTCCCAGATGTACTCTTATCACTGCTTTTGAGAGTTGTCCTTTTTACTTCAGGCCTATCCACTTTTCAGTCACTGAATAGAATCTACAGGTGACTTTTAACTCGAAGCATCATGTTCAGGTTTTTATTCTTGTTTTTTGATTGTTTTAGCAAGAAGATTCTGTCTTCCTCTAATAAACAAAAACATTACTGATGTCAACTTATCTTGGGATATTTCTCATGATATATACATCTTTTTATTAAATTAAGTTCTGAAAGAATGGACAGTTATTCTATAAAAATGTAGGATCAGTATGCAAGTAGTAAATATTTTTTAATTTTTATTGAAGTTGTACTTAAATCTTCTAAATTGAGAAAAAAAGCAAATATTTATATGGCTAACTAACTCCAGATTTGGAGATTTTTCAGCACTTGCTGAGTTATTATCATCAACAGATGCTGAATATTTTTGTAGAAGTAAGCCCAAGGAAGACATGCTTTTAATCATCACATGTTTATTTGCATATTTTGATATTCTGAGAAAAAACCTTTTGAGGCATTTGAGACTTTTAATTGCTCAAGATAAATATCATTAAAAAAATACTGGTGTCCCACTAGGAAGACTGAAGTTGAAAACATCTGAGATAACATGAAGACGTCCTAGCACTGTACCCAGATTATTGACAGACATACCCAACTGTAGAGAAACACTTATTTACTGAACTCTCCATTTGTAATATGGTGGGCACCTTTCAATGTCATCTTCATGACAAGAGCATAGGCTTTTAAAGGAGAATTCCAGAGGTTCCTGAGTGCCTTGGTCATTAAGCATCTGCCTTCCGCTCAGGTCATGATCCTGGAACCCAGAACTGAGCCCCACATCAGGCTCCCTGCTCTGCAGGAAGCCTGCTTCTCCCTCTCTCACTCCCTCTGCTTGTGTTCCCTCTCTAGCTTTGTTTCTCTCTATCAAATAAATACATAAAATCCTAAAAAAAAAAAGGAGAATTTCATGGAAAATATAAACATTATTTAACAAGGTCCCTCCCTCCCTCCCTT
>PITA01033287.1:0-12870 GCA_004023965.1 Spilogale gracilis | reverse complement strand
TACCCCAAAGATACAGATGTAGTGAAAAGAAGGGCCATATGCACCCCAATGTTCATTGCAGCAATGGCCACAATCGCCAAACTGTGGAAAGAGCCAAGGTGCCCATCAACAGATGAATGGATAAAGAAGATGTGGTACATATATACAATGGAATACTATGCCTCCATCAGAAAGGATGAATATCCAACTTTTGTAGCAATATGGACTGGACTGGAAGAGATTATGCTGAGTGATATAAGCCAAGTAGAGGAAGTCAAGTATCACATGGTTTCACTTACTTGCAGTGCATGAGGGGTAACCTGGAGGACAGTGGGAGAAGGAAAGTAAATGGGAAGTAGGGTAATCCAGGGAGAGAAATGAAACAACAGAGACTTTGGACACAGAAACAAACTGAGGGACTTGGAAGGAGGGGGGTGGAGGGATGGGAGAGCTTGGTGGTTGGTACTGGGGGCACCTATTGCGTTGGGTGCGGGGAATGGGGAATTAATCTTGGAACACTGGAAAAAAAATTTAAGTAATAATAAAAAAAAGAGGAAGAAGACAGTAGGAGAAGGAAAGGAAATGGGAAGTAGGGTAATTCAGGGAGAGAAATGAAACATAAGAGACTTTGGGCACAGAAACAAACTGAGGGACTTGGAGGGAGGGGCTGGGGGGATGGGAGAGCCTGGTGGTGGGTACTGAGGGCACCTATTGCATGGAGCACTGGGTGTGGGGCATGGGCAATGAATCTTGGAACACTGAAAAAAATAAAATAAATATAAAGTGAAAAAAAAAAAAGATTCTCTCCTCTCTCTCTGCCCCTCCCACCCATGCTCTCTCTCTCAAGTAGATAACTAAAATCTTCTAAAAAAAAAAATCTGAGCTGGCTTGTGATCGCTTTGACTAAGAGAAGATGATGCCAGCGCTGCTTGGCACTTCAGAGACTAGATCATAAAGGGTCCTGCAGTGTCCTGACCTGCTCCCTCTCCTGGAACCCCACTGTCCCCTGCTACACGAAGAGAGCCCATCTAGGAGTTCCTGCCAATAGCCTCAGCTGAGTCCAGCCTTTCAGGGTCCCAGATCAGGTGCTGAGTCTATGAATGAAGGAGCCTCCAGCCATCCCAGTTTCCCCAGTGGAAGCCCCACAGTGATGGAGCAGAAGAAACTCTCCCTCCAGTGCCCTGACCCACAGATTTCCTGAAAGTGATGGCATGCTTGTTGTTTGATGTCAGAATGTTCTGGGGTGACTTGTTACTCAGCAATATGTAATTCAGAAATAAGCAATATTTTTTTATTTAGAATAAGAGAACGTCATGAGCCCTTATTTACAGATACTGAATATTACGTGCTATAAAGTTAATAACCTACAAGTAAACATCAAACTTCTAACAACTTAAGTTCAAATTCTATGTTTATTATATTGTGTCATTGGACGAGGAGGAGTAAATAGTGAAAGCAAAAACAAAACAAAACAGGGCTCTGGAATCAGGCAGACCTGGATTTGAATGCCAACTTTAAAACTTAGCAGTTGTATGAAAGGCAAGTAAGTTTATTTTATTCTAGGTCAGTTTTCTGATCTATTAAATGGTATAATAATATCTAATGCCGGAGATATTGAATAAAAATTATAATAAGCCCACAAATAGTCATTATTATTCCCAAAAGTATCTCTAGGATAAAATGTACCCTGGAGATCGTGAGTACATATGAGATGGGAACTTAAGCCACATGTGGCGGGAAGAGAGGCAGGTTTCTGAAGAAGCTCTGTCCTAAATGAATCCTTAACATGAGTAAGAATAACTAAATTAGATATTCTTAGACTTTAGAATTTCAAAAATTTCCAAAAAATTTTGGGGACAGATCTAGGGGAAAAAAAGATTTCAAAGAGCCTTGTGAGAGTCAAGACAATCTTGACATAAAACAAAGTGGGAGATCTTATATTATCCTATAGTAATCAATATATCCATCATGTATTTAGAATTAACACATTAACTATCAATTAACATATGTTAATGTTAATCAATATATGCCAGTTATGAAGATATCGCAATTGAGATCATGTGACTCCGGGGGCGCCTGGGTGGCTCAGTCGGTTGAGCCTCCTACTCTTCCTTTTGCTCACGCGCACTCTCTCAAATAAATAAATCTAAAAAAAAAAGAGATTATGTGTTTCTGGAACAAGGATATAAACAGAACAGAAGAGAGAACTCAGAAACGTGCCCATGTGCATTTGGTCACCTGATTTATAACAAAAGTGATTAACTCAGAGATTATGAGGCAAACAGAAGAGGAATAAGAGGTGTGAAGAGAATAAGAAACGATGAGGATCGCAGAACCAAGGGGACAACAGAGCTTCGGGGAGCAGGTGGACATGAGCAATGGCAAGGGCAGCCGGTGTCTATTAAACTGAAGAGTCACTTTGAATTTGACTTTCATGTGATTGTTGTAACCCAAGTGTGAGCTCTTCCAGCAGAGTGACCAAGAACCAGATAGGAGCGGTTTACAGAGTGAGAAGTGATGGGCAGGAGGGAGGAACTCTGGGCTAGAGGGAAGGCGAAGTTCACAGCAGGTGTAAGTGACAGGAGCTCCTAATTTATTCCTCAAGGACAGTAGAGGCCTGAGAATGTTCATAAGCCAAGGACACAGTGCACATGGAGAGGAGAAAGGAGAATATGTGTGCCGTGAAGATATATGATATTGCTAGTCTAGAGGAAATGCAGTGTCTTCCAGGGGAGAAAGGAAGATGAAGAGTCAAGAATGACCCATGAATAAACTATGTTTTATGAATCTTTAGATGTCTCTAGAAACTTTTATATTAACATTTCAGTTAAAATAGCCCCACTTCTTGGACATCCTCAGTTATATCTCAAAGGACTTTTAGCCATTTTAAAAATAGATTTTGGAATATTTCAGGCATAAAGACGCTCTAAAGAGGGGCGCCTGGGTGGCTCAGTTGGTTAAGCGACTGCCCTCAGCTCAGGTCATGATCCCGGAGACCCGGGATCGAGTCCCACATCGGGCTCCCTGCTCGGCGGGAAGCCTGCTTCTCCCTCTCTCACTCCCCCTGCTTGTGTTCCCTCTCTCCGCTGTGTTTCTCGCTGTCAAATAAATAAAAAAATAAAATCTAAAAAAAAAAAAAAAAAGACGCTCTAAAGAGTGATAAAAGTAACTTGTGAGCCTTTTACTCTCTTTAAGAAATAGAGTGTTATCAATACAATAAAAGACCCTGGGGGTCCTTTTCTGATCATAATTCCGCCTCTCCCTACTCTGTCCACAGGAAACCACCATCCCAAGTGGTGTTTATTTATTTCTGAGCATTTCTTTATACTTATACTTTATGCAAATACATTAGTATTTAGATCCTGAGTGATATTTATTGTATTACTCATTTGTACCTTTTAAATAATGGCATCGTATCATATGTTTTCTTTAACTTGGTTTTATCCCTCAGTATCTTTGCAAGATTTCTTGGTGTTGACCTACATAGCTCTAGTTGAGTAATTTTTAGTGATGCATGGCATTCTGTTATGTGGATATATCATAATTTATCTGCTCTCACATTGATGACTATTTCTAGTATTGTCCAATTACAAATGCCAACACCATGAATATTCGTGTACATGTTACCTTGTATACATGTGCAAGAAATTATTGTTAGTGTATACATACCTATGGGTAAGATTGCTGGGTTGTTGGGAAATGCACACACTCAACTTTAGGAAGTATTCACACATCAATCTCTGGTGTGGGTATCCCTGTTGATAAATTTTAGGGAAGACTCAGTTATTAGCTCTTCAAATATTTCCTTTGCCGCAGTCTTTTCCTTCTAGAACTCTGATTAGGTACTTATTAGAACTTCTAAAATCTGTCCTCTATGTCTCTCCATTTCTCATTCATAGTTTCTACCTCTGTTCTCTCTCTAGCCACATCTTATTTTAAATCCATACAATATGGGTTTATAGATTTAAAAAATATATATTTATACAGTAGAGATGTCAGTCGCATGTTTATGTTGCAAAACATATCACACATACAGAACTGGTGGGTTGGGTCAAGAGATCTTTATATTTTCGGGATGTTAATTATTTATTAGTTATATGTTATAGTATCTTCTCCCAGTTTGTGACTCGTCTTTTTTTAATGGTTTCTTTAGTTGTAGAGAAGTTTTAAATTATAATGTAATTAAGTTTATCAATCTTTTTCTTTATGAATTTGCCTTTTATATCTTGTATAAGAAGTTCTTCTCTGTATCATAATTTTAAAGATATTTTCCTTTAATTTTGTCCAAAAATCTTAACTTTGACTTTTCATGTTGAGTCTTTAATCTAAATGGAATTGATAAGGATACTGCATGATACAGGGATCGAGTATTGTTATTTTGAATGACATTATTGGACCCAGACCTAATTAATTAATAGTTTGCCTTTTCCTTACCAATCTTAAATGCATTTTAATCTTAGAAACATTTTCCATATTTCTGTGCTCTCTGGGTCTATTCCAGTCACGTGTTTCTATCCTTGTGCCAATACCCCACTGTCTTAATTACTATAGTTCAAAATAAATTTGGATGTAGAGATGGCAGCTCCAATCCACTCCACCCCATTCCTTTTCTGCAAAAACATCTTGCCTATTCTTGAACATCCATTCTTCCATATAAATTTTAGAGTCAGCTTTCCCAGAAAACTATTTGGGTAAGTTTGTGCATAACAGTTTTATCTCTTTCTTTACATTTTTTAAAACATTTATTTCTTTTTCTTGCTGCACAGGCCAGAACAGGAAGTATGATATTCAGTGGAAGAAGTGATACAAGACATCTTTGCTCTGGTCCTGATTTTTTTTTTTAAGATTTTATTTATTTAAAAAAAAAGATTTTATTTATTTACTTGAGAGAGAGACAACATGAATGGGAGGGGCAGAGAGGGGGAGAAGCCTGCTCCCTGCTTAGCAGGGACCCCAATAGGGGGCTTGATCCCAGGACCCTGAGATCATGACCTGAGCCCAAATCAGGAATCAGATTCTTTTTTTTTTTTTTTTAAGATTTTATTTATTTGACAGAGAGAAACACAGCCAGAGAAGGAACACAAGCAGGGGGAGTGAGAGAGGGAGAAGCAGGCTTCCCACCGAGCAGGAAGCCTGATGTGGGGCTTGATCCCGGGTCTCCAGGATCATGACCTGAGCCGAAGGCAGTTGCCCAACCAACTGAGCCACCCAGGCGCCCCAGGAATCAGATTCTTAATCAACTGAGCCATCCAGGAGTCCCTGTTCTCTTAATATTTTAAAACATAGTCTATATTTATAGTTGTAAATGATTTATAAATATTAATATTAATAATTTTTCTCTTTAAAAATCAAACTAGTAAAAAGTTACCAGTTTTAAGATTTTCAAAAAGATCAACTTTTGGCTTCATTTTTGTGTCCATTCTGTTGTTTTTTGTAATTTATTAAGACACTTGGCTCTCTAATTTCTATTCTTTCTTATTTTCTAATATAAATATTTAAGCCTGCAAAAGTTCCACTAATGTCACCTTAGTTCATTACACATATCCAGTATGTACTATATTATTCTCCTTCAAATTTATGTATTTTCCAATTGCTAACTTCATTGTGCATTTTTTAAAAATTTACTTATTTATTTGAGAGGGAGAGAGTGCACGTGCATGTGAGTGTGAGGAAGGGTAGAGGGATAGGGGAGAGAGAATACCAAACAGACTCCCCACAAAGGAGGGCTCAATCCCACAACACTGAGATCATGACCTGAGCCTAAACCAAGAACTGGGCACTCTACTGCCTGAGACACCCAGATGCCCCTAACTTCATTTGATTTTGACCCATAGATATTATAGAAGTATGTTTAAAAATCTTCAAACATACTTGTTTTTCTTTTTTTAATGCTATTTTAAAGAAATGTATAATTCCACTTTGGTCAGAAAAGATAGTGTCTATGATATGATAGCTTTCCCACTTACAGAGACTTACTTAATTGGCTTAATAATACAAACTCAATTTTCATAAGTGTTCCATGTGTGCTTGAACAGAGTATGTATTTGCCAATTGCTGGATTCGGAGGTCTATATATAGCCTCTGGAATAAATGTGTCAATTACATCATTCAAATCTATTTCTAGCTATTTTTTTGTCTGTTTGATCTATCATTTTTGGAGGGAATTGCATTAAAGTTGTCCACCAGGTAGGTGCATTTTGCTATTTTCTTTTTGTAGTTCTATCAATTTTGGCTTTATATATTGAAATTATTTTAGTAGATATGAGGACAGAATTATTTTTTATTTATGGTGAATGAAAACTTATCAATATTTAATGATATTCTTAGCCTTTAGTATTTTTTTTTAAAGATTTTATTTATTTGACAGAGAGAAACACAGCCAGAGAGGGGACACAAGCAGGGGGAATGAGAGGGAGAAGCAGGCTTCCTGCCCAGCAGAGAGCCTGATGTGGGACTCGATCCCGGGTCTCCGGGATCATGACCTGAGCCGAAGGCAGTTGCTTAACCAACTGAGCCACCCAGGTGCCCCGCCTTTAGTATTTTTTATGTGAAAGTGTTTTTTGCTTGATATTAATGTAGCTACATGAGCTTTCTTTCTATTAGTATTTGCCTAAAATATCTTTCTTTATCCTTTTACTTTCGATGTTTCTGTGTCCTTACTTTAAGATGTGTCTTTGGTAAAAGTATAATGCTGAATTTTCTAAAATCCCATTTTAATAATCTCTGTCCTTTAATTGCTAAGTTTTCAGTCCACTTACATTTACTGTGATTACTTATCCACTTGAATTTATTTCTGACATCTTATTGCATGTTTCCTATTTGCCCTATTTTTTTCTATTCTTTTTTCTTTTTTTCTCATTTTTTGGATTGGTCATTTTTTTATTCAACATTTTTCTGTTACAATAATTTGGAGGCTTTACATTCCATTTCAATTATTATAGACACTAACTTTAAATTTCTAATTTTAACAAAGTCTACTGAGAAGTATTTCCCCCTTTGTCATACATGTTATTATCTACTACTAATTTAATTTTATCTTCATACATTTATTTACTTATTCAGCAAATATTTACCGAGGCCTCGCTATGTACAAACACTGTGCTAGTAACATGGGATACATCAGTAAGCAAAATTTCCCAAAATATATATAGTAAGAAAAGTCTTCCAATGTAAATATTCTTACTCAACACCCTTATGAGAGTTAAGAATTCTAGGAAACATTTTTGTTTGTTTGTTTCTCCTCTTTGTCTTCCCATAAGACCCAAAGTCCAGGCAGAAATAGAAAGATCCCTTTGTGATTTATCTTTATATATAAGCTGATAAATAGAAACTGAAAGAGATCAAATGGCATTTACATACACACGTTTATGAATATATATACATACATACATACTTGTATATGTATACATAAACACATACATTTTATCAGAATGTATTTCTATATAGCTTAAAGATTCCTGTTATTTCGCAACACTTATCCCCAAACATTAACGAAGAAAAGAGAAAAAGAAAAACAAACACATCTCCTGTCTTGTTTTCCCTCTTCAGATCAGCCGCTTTCCTCTCTTTTAGCTAATTCTTTTGGGATTTACCTCCATATTTCTAAATAACATGTTTACATTACTACTTCCAGACTTTTCATTTTGGTCACTGAGTGTAACCCCCCTGAGCTGGCACATGAGACTGGGTTGTCTTTCACTTCACCTCCTCCATCACCTCCTCCATTATCCCATTCACTCCCCTTGTCCCCATAGGTTAATTCCAGGAAAGACGGTAATTGTTCATTTTGTGTAGTTATATCCCAATACAGGCATATATGATTTATATTCTGCATTAGCTATTTTATAACCATACAAACTCTGTTTATAGATGAATCAAGCAACTTTAATTCTCCGCCCCCCTTCTGAACTAGTTTTGTTTATCTTTTCAGGAAATAGCTAGAGTCCTGAAGTTTTGTTTGCATCGGTTCCTGTGCGTTTATCATTGACTCAACCCTAAACTCTTCACCATTACTGCATTCTTCTCTCAAGACATTCAACTACACCAAACATTCTGTCAACTCCAACTTCTTCAAGAAATATGGCTTGCAGCTTTCAAATGCGCCCCAGGTGTGACTGGCGACTATCTGCCTCTGAAGCACCCTGCCATGTCTCATCCTAGGCGGTCCCTTCATCCTCCTCCCAGGGAGTTGCTCTGTTTCTCTCCTGTGCTGGATTCCCTGTTTCCTCTTTCTCTATCTTCCTCTCACTGAGCTTCCTCCTCTATTTGTGACAAGTGCATCCTTCACCAGCATTTTACAAATCAACGTACTGGATGGAAGCAAACCTTTTCAGACCTTATATGTCTGAAATTGTCTTTACTCCCACACTTAGTTTAGCTAAGAAAAGAATTATTGATTACAAATTAATTCCTTTTATAATTTTAAAGGCGTTACTGCATTGTGATTTAGGTTCCAGCATTGCTGTTAGGTCTGAGTTTTGCTATTCCAATTCCTAATCTTTGGAAGAGATATGTTCTCTTCTTTCCGGAAACTTGTGGGGTATTTTCTTTTGTTCCTTAGTGTTCTGAGAAGCCATGAGTTGCCTTGGTGTAGGTTATGTTCATCTATAATGTTGGGTGATCAATACATCCTTTTTCTCTGGAAACACATATCTGCCCATTTGGGGGAAAATATCTTGAATTATATGGCTGTTTGGATTTTGGATTTTCCAAACCAGTCCCCTGGCTTTATCTTTTCAATAATGTTTTCTATCATGAGTTATTACTCTATTCTGGGTGATTTTTCAACTCTTTTATTACATTTTAAATTTCTGCTACAATATTTTTTATTTCTAGAGTGCTCTTTGTTTACTAAACATTGTTTCTTTTCCCTTTCTTTCTTTCTTTTTTTTTTTTTTTTGGTTTTTGGCTTTCTATTTTTGTTTTATGGAAATAATATCTTTTCTTATCTCTCTGAGGATGTTTGTAATTGTACCCTTTTTTTCCCTGTATGGTCTCTATTTCCTCCAAGTGGTTTTCTTTTTCCCATTTGTTTATTTACTTTTTTGTTTTGGTCTATGTCTTTCACGATAGAGGCTTTTTTTGCCATCTGGTGACTCTTGAGTATCGGCTCATCTTTACAAATGGAATGCTACCAAGCTAATTGGAAGCACTGAGAAAGGGTTTTGGCTTGCTAGCTGTGGTCTCCACAGTGGGGGTATTCTGGCTGGGATGTATCTTTGGAGGACCCCTGGCATCAGTAGCTTTAGACCCTTTCTCTTGTGCTTGCCAGAGGCTCCAGAACACTCTCCTTTGTCCTCCCTAGAGCGTTTAGTCCTAGGTGCCTGTAACCTGAGAAGTGGCTGGGGAATCCCAGCTTTCAGTTTGGGCCCTTATTATCAGAATGATGCACCTGTCTGAAACAAGGGCTGGTATCTGACAACCTAGAACCTTTGTGTTTTGTTTCTATCAGCCAGTAACTCTTGTCATCATGCTGCAGTTTGAAAAAAGCAGTCACCGATGGTATAGTAGGATGGAACAAGTGAGGTCAGGGTGGAAATTAGGGACCAACTGCTCTTCAACCAAACTGACCTTTAACCAATCATTTCACCCTTCACCCACTAGAGATTCCTTATGCCAGTTGTGAGTATTGGGGGAATTTTGCAGTCAAAATTCTGCTGTTTCTTAGCTTTCTCTACTGCAGACTTAGGATTAAGTGCTCTAAGTTATCTTCTGAGTCAGTTACTATTCTTCCATAAGTTTTTAAGCTTCCAATATTTTACTGCTACTGATTCTTTCCTGCATTCAGTTCTCATGCATGGCTTTTTCATTTAAAAAAATCTTTTTGCTCTAATTTTAGTGGGGCTTCCAAAGCGTGTCAGTAAGTGATGTATTCATTCTTCATATATATTCAGAAGTAGAGTGCGTTTCTTTCTTATCCTCCTTTTACCAAGCAAGTAGAGTTCTCCAGAGGTCTTGGTTCCAACTTCTACATTAAATGCACTTTATCTCTTCTCTTCCTTATGGTCCTTTAAACAAAAACCTTCACCTGATCAATTGCAAAAACCACTCTAAGCAGCTTGGCATGAGCACAGATTTATGACTGTTTTCGTATTCTTGTAGGGATTTCTCTATCTATCTTGTGATCTCAGCTTTGCCTTTAAACAGATGTCAATTATATTTTATTCTGTTTTACAGTGGGAAATTTCAGGATATCTGGTGCAGCCTGTGATTAAAGATGGATGTCTCCTTTAGATTTTTAGTCTCTCAAGACTTGCAGTGGTTACTCAAGCAGATAATGTCATACTCCTTTATTCATCTAACAAACATTAATTGACCCCATATCCTGTGCTCAGAGCTGTGCTTGAAGCTACTTGTGGATATGTCCCTGTTGTACCTGCATCCCAGACGGCTGGGGAACTGAACAGAACAAGAGGGTCTGCCAAACGAGAACAGTTTAAAGAACCACACAGTAACATACCAAAGAGGGCAGGGTAACAGAACAATGGTGACTGTTAAAACCTGGTAATGTGGCTGGACCTTGATCATTGATCATTGGCCATTGGAAAGAGACATTTCAATCTGACACAGAAAGAGATGGGAATGTGCCCTCAACCAGAAGTTGTAAAGACCAAACAGTGCTTCACCAGAAAATTCTGAGAGTTTCATGCTGACCACTGGGTCAGAGAGGGGTAGAGAAGACTAGAGGTAGAGAGTCCGTCTAGGAATGACCACAAGAGTCCAAGATGGACGATGGCTTCCGCACTCAATTTTGTTTTTCTTTTTTTGAGGAAAGAAGAATTTATGAAGATCTCTAAAATTTCAAATGTATTTTTTTTATTTTGATTTAGGATTCCAACTTTATTTCAACATTACACAACTCTTTTGAAGTTCTGTTATGGAACATTATCTAGAGTCCTATGTTTGCCAAATATCTCTAAGTGACATAAAAATATTAAGTTCTTTGTAGTTTAAAAAGCCTTTCTAGATATGAAAACTGTAAAACAGATATTTTCATCACACCATCTAATTGCACTTTCCCCTCATGACCTCGGGCATCCTGTGTTGTATAAATCCAATATAGTCCTGAAAATACTTTGTATATTGAAATTCCAAATAGCTTGAACCTATATTTTCTTATTTTAAGTGAGAAGAATAAAAAAGCATTTCTTAAAATCATAATCAGTTTTTCCATATATCACTAAACCACTCTTAGGAAGCTACATAATTATCCATGGAGGATTTCTGAAAGATATCATAGATTTAAAACACCAATTGCATTTAATGAACTCATTAGTGAGTGTGGACAAATGCTCTGTGTGACCATGTTCTTCAGTAGCCAATGCATGCTACATTGTCCTTTCTTCTTGCTTAGGGTTTTGTATTCATTTTCTTCTCTCAAATGCATTTTTTGTTCTCTTTTTTTAGTGATAGAGTTTTCTAGACCTCTTTAGTTCATGTGCTTTTTTTTCATAGACTTCTCCATTTTCTTAAAAGGCCTTTTCACTTACCAATGTGGGGAAGATGAGGCGATAACACACAAGTTTAAATAACACAATCAACAAAGCAAACAAGAGAGAAGCCCTATTACAGGGGAAGCAGCTAAGATAGACCACAAGGCGCCCCATGTCCTCTTGCCCAGACTTGTGTTCAAATGATGAGTTTTTACTGGCCCCAGCATGCAGATATTTTATAGCAAGATTTCAATTAGGATAATGCATGTGGGGTAAAAATGGTTCCAAGTCATTACAGAGAATATTTGGAGAGAGTGATTCAGGTAGTAAATTCAATGTCTGTATTATGCTTTGTGTAGCCACTGTCTTTTCTTTAAAAAAAAAGAAGAAGAAGAAGAAGAAGAAAAAAAACCCGAAAAGGGTTTTATAATTAACAAAATAAATACAAAGCACACACACACACACACACACACACACACACACACACACAAACCCCCACATTATATTTATTTAATTCCTTATGGTTTGCACCCTGTCTTCTGGTTAGACAACAAATCTTTTTGTGGAAATGACCTCATTTTACAGCTCAATCCAACAAATGATGCTGGCCGCCTACGTGGGGGCAGGCACCAGGCCAGGCAAAGAGCTGCTTATGACACAGATGGAGTACCTCAGCTTGTTTCAGAAAGTGTTTATTTCCTCCCAGTTTCCATGTCTGGATTTCATATATCTGCCACTAGGTAAATTGGTTATTTCTCCATAGCACTCTGCCTCCCCAAACCAACAAAACCTATTCCCAACCATGACCAAAACAGCAAGCAGTTTGATCACTCATACTCATTCATTCATTCATTCAGAATGTGATTATTAAAATAAGAACATGAATTATTAGGTCACAAATAATCACAAATCATTGCATGTGATTCCTGCATATAATAGAGAAAAATCAAAAGTAATAAAACACATAAGGGCAGATTAAGTATTGTTTCCTCATTAAACTTTAGGGTTTTTTTTTTAAGATTTTATTTATTTATTTGACAGAAAGATCACAAATAGGCAGAGAGGCAGGCAGAGAAAGAGGGAGAAGCAGGCTCCTCGCCGAGCAGAGAGCCCGATGGGGGACTGGATCCCAGGACCCTGAGATCACGACCTGAGCCTAAGGCAGGGGATTAACCCTCTGAACCACCCAGGTACCCCTAAATTTCAGTTTTTAGCCTTAATCTCTTCTTCTCCTAACCCCACTTTCATTATTTTGCAAAAACACAACTAAGTTGCCAGTGTCAAGAAGTCCTAGCTCTTCCCAGGGCCCCAGAAGCTCAGACTCTCCTTTTCTCTGCTACACTGTTTCTGATGGTTCTGGGGTCAAAAGCCTATAAACTATTTCCTTCCCTTACTAGAGAAGGCATTCTTTTTCACTCCTCAGTACTCTGAATAGACTCTGACGTATTTTAACTAGCAG
>PITA01033286.1:0-12953 GCA_004023965.1 Spilogale gracilis | reverse complement strand
AGGGAAACTGAGGGAACCTGATGGGATCTGACAGAACCTGACAGAACTTGAGGGAAACTGAGGGAACCTGACGGGATCTGATGGAAGCTGACAGAACCTGACAGAACCTGAGGGAAACTGAGGGAACCTGACAGGATCTGATGGAGGCTGCAGAACCTGAGGGAACCTGCGGGAATCAGACAGGTTCTGCTGGAAGCTGACAAACCTGAGGGAAACTGAGGGAACCTGAGGGAATCAGACGGGTTCTGATGGAAGCTGAAAAACCTGAGGGAAACTGAGGGAGCCTGAGGGAATCAGACGGGCTCTGATAGAAACTGACAGAACCTGACAGAACCTGGGGGAAACCGAGGGAATCAGACGGGATCTGATGGAAGTTGAGAGAACCTGACAGAATCTGAGGGAAACTGAGGGAACCTGGCAGTATCTGATGGATGCTGATAGAACTGGATGGAACCTGCGGAAATCAACGGGATCTGATGGAAGCTGACAGAACCTGACGGAACCTGAGGGAAACTGAGGGAATCAGACAGGATCTAATGGAAGCAGACAGAACCTGAGGGAAACTGAGGGAATCAGACGGGATCTGAAGGAAGCTGACAGAACCTGAGGTAAACAGGGAATCAGACGGTATCTGACGGAAGCTGACAGAACCTGACAGAACCTGAGGGAAACTGAGGAAATCAGACGGGATTTGATGGAAGCTCAATAACGTGACAGAACCAGAGGGAAACCATGGGAACCTGATGGAATCTGATGGAAGTTGACAGAACCTGACAGAACCTGAGGGAAACCGAGGGAAGCTGACGGGAACTGATAGCAGTTGACAGAACCTGACAGAACCTGAAGGAAACTGAGGGAACCTGGCAGGCTGTGATGGAAGCTGACAGAACCTGAGGGAATCAGAGGGGAGCTGAAGGAAGCCGACAGAACCTGAAGGAAACAAGGAATTAGATGGGCTCTGATGGAAGCTGACAGAACCTGACAGAACCTGAGGGAAATTGAGGTGATCTGACAGAATCTGAAAGAACTGAGGGAAACTGAGGGAATCAGGAGGGATCTGATGGAAGCTGATAGAACCTGACAGAACCTGAGAGAACCTGACAGAACCATGGGAAACTAAGGGAACCTGATGGGATATGACAGAACCTGAAGGAAACTGAGGGAATCAGATGGGATCTGATGAAAGCTGACAGAAACTCACAGAACCTGAGGGAACCTGAGGGAATCAGACAGGATCTGAAGGAAGCTGACAGAACCTGAGGGAAACAAGAAATCAGAGGAGATCTGACAGAAATTGACAGAACCTGACAGAACCTGAGGGAAACTGAGGGAATCAGATGGGATCTGATGGAAGTTGACAGAACCTGACAGAACCTGAGGAAAACTGAGGGAACGTGGCAGGATGTGATGGAAGCTGACAGAACTTGAGGGAATCAGACGAAAGCTGAGGAAGCTGACAGAACCTGACGGAACATGGGAGACTGAGGGAATCAGACAGGATCTGATGGAAGCTAACAGAACCGGAGAGAACCTGAGGGAAACGGAGGGAACATGACAGGATCTGATGGAAGCTGACAGAACCTGAGGTAAATAAGGAATCAGATGGGCTCTGATGGAAGCTGACAGAACCTGAGAGAAACTGAGGGAATCAGACAGGATCTGATGATAGTTGATAGGAAACTGAGGGAACCTGATGGAATCTGATGGAAGTTGACAGAACCTGACAGAACCTGATGGATACTGAGAGAACCTGACAGGATCTGTTGGAAGCTGACAGAACCTGAGGGAAACTGAAGGAACCTGATGGGATATGATGGAACCTGACAGAACCTGAGGGAATCTGAGGGAATCAGACAGGATATGATGGAAGCTGACAGAATCTGAAAGAACCTGAGGGAAATTGAGGGAATCGGAATGGATCGGATGGAAGCTAACAGAACCTGACAGAACTTAGGGAAACCGAGGGAACCTGACGGGATCTGATGGAAGTTGACAGAACTTGATAGAACCTGAGGGAAACCAAGGAAACATGATGAGATCTGATGGAAGTAGACAGAACCTGACAGTACTGAGGGAAACTGAGGGAACCTGACAGAATCTGATGGAAGTTGACAGAACCTGATAGAACCTGATGGATACTGAGAGAACCTGACGGGATCTGTTGGAAGCTGACAGAACCTGAGGGAAACTGAGGGAATCAGACGGGATCTGATGGAAGCAGACAGAACCTGACAGAACCTGAGGGAAACTGAGGGAATCAGACAGGAATGGATGGAACCTGACAGAACCTGAGGGAAACTGAAGGAACCTATTGGGATCTGATGGAAGCTGACAGAACCTGAAAAAAACTGAGGGAAACTGAGGGAACCTGACGGGATCTGACAGACACTGATAGAACCTGAGGGAAACTGAGGGAATCAGACGGAATCTGATGGAAGCTGACAGAACCTGACAGAACCTGAGGGAAACTGAGGAAATCAGACGGGATCAGACGGAAGCTGACAGAACCTGAGGGAAACTGAGGGGACCTAACAGGATCTGATGGAAGCTGACAGAGCCTGAGAGAACCTGAGGGAAGCTGAGGTAATGACGGGATCAGATAGAAGCAGACAGAACTTGACAGAAACTGAGGGAAACTGAAGGAACCTGACGGGATCTGATGGAAGCTGACAGAACCTGACAGAACCTCAGGGAAATCGTGGAAACCTGATGGGATCGGACGGAACCTGGCAGAACCTGAGGGAAACTGAGGGAATCAGACAGGATCGATGGAAGCTGAAAGAACCTGACAGAACCTGATGGAAACTGAGGGGATCTGATGGAACCTGACAGAACCTGAGGGAAACTCAGGGAATCAGACGGGATCTGAAGGAAGCCGACAGAACCTGACAGAACCTGAGGGAAACTGAGGGAATCAGACAGGAATGGATGGAACCTGACAGAACCTGAGGGAAACTCAGGGAATCAGACGGGATCTGAAGGAAGCTGACAGAACCTGAGGGAAACTGAGGGAAACTGTGGGATTTGGACAGGATATGATGGAAGCTGACAAAACGTGACAGAAAATGTGGGAAACTGAGGGAACCTGATGGGATCTAACGGAACCTGACAGAACCTGAGGAAAACTGAGAGAATCAGACAGGATCTGATGGAAGCTGACAGATCCTGACAGAACCTGACGTAAACTGAGAGAACCTGACAGGATCTGATGAGAGCTGACAGAACCTGAGGGACACTGAGGGAATCAGACTGGATCTGATGGACGCTGACAGAATGAGGGAAACTGAGGGAACCTGAGGGATTCAGACGGGATCTGATGGAAGCTGACAGAACCTGACGGAACCTGAGGGAAACTGAGGGAATCAGATAGGAATGATGAAAGCTGACAGAACCTGACAGAATCTGAGGGAAACTGAGGGGATCTGATGGAACCTGACAGAACCTGAGGGAAACAGGGAATCAGATGGGCTCTAATGGAAGCTGACAGAACCTGAGAGAACCTGAGGGAAACTGAGGGAATCAGACGGGCTCTAATGGAATTTGACAGAACTGACAGAACCTGAGGGAATCAGACGGGAACTGACTGAAGCTGACAGAACCTGAATTAATCTGAGGGAATCAGACGGGATCTGATGGAAGCCTACAGAAACTTAGGGAAACTAAGGGAATCTGAGGGAATCAAACAGGATCTGATGGAATCTGACAGACCCTGATGGAACCTGAGGGAAACTGAGGGAACCTGATGGGATCTGATGAAAACTGACAGAACCTGAGGAAAACTGAGGGAATGAGACAGGATCTGAAGGAAGTTGACAGACCCTGAGGGAAACAGGGTATCAGACGGGCTCTAATGGAAGCTGACAGAACCTGAGGGAAACTGAGGGGATCTGAGGGAAGCTGACTGAACCTGAGGGAAACGGAGGGAATCTGATAGGATCTGATGGAAGCTCACAGAACCTGAGGGAAACTGAGGGAACCTGACAGGATCTGATAGAAGCTGACAGAACCTGATTGAACTTGTGGGAAACTGAGGGAACTTGGCGGGATGTGATGGAAGCTGACAAAACCTGACACAATCTGGGAAACTGATTGATTGAGACAGGATCTGATGGAAGCTGACAGAACTAAACATAATCTGAGGGAAATGGAGGGAACCTGACGGGATCTGATGGAAGCTGACGTAACCTGAGGTAAACTGAGGTTTCAGTTGGATCTGAAGGAAGCTGACAGAACCTGAGGCAAAGAAGGAATCAGACAGGCTCTGATGGAAGCCTACAGAACCTGACAGAACCTGAGGGAAACTGAGGGAATCAGACTCGATTGGATGGAAGCTGACAGAACCTGACAGAACCTGTGGGAAACTGAGGGACCTGATGGGATATGACGGAACCTGACAGAACCTGAGGGAAACTGAGGGAACCTGACAGGATCTGATGGAAGCTGACGTAACCTGAGGTAAACTGAGGGATCAGACGTGATCTGAAGGAAGCTGACAGAACCTGAGGTAAAGAAGGAATCAGACAGGCTCTGTTGGAAGCTGACAGAACCTGATGGAACCTGAGGGAAATTGAGGGAATCAGACTGGATCGGATGGAAGCTGACAGAACCTGACAGAACCTGAGGGAAACCGAGGGAACCTGACAGGAGCTGATGGAAGTTGACAGAACCTGACAGAACCTGACAGAACCTGAGGGAAACTGAGGGAACCTGACGGGATCTGATGGAAGTTGACAGAACCTGACAGAATTTGACAGAAACTGAGAGAACCTGACGGGATCTGATGGAAGCTGACAGAACCCGAGGGACACTGAGGGAATCAGACGGGGTCTGATGGAAGCTGAGAGAACCTGACAGAACCTGAAGGAAACTTAGGGAACCTGACAGGATCTGACAGAACCTGACAGAAACCGAGGGAAACTCAGGGAATCAGAAGGGATCAGATGGAAGCTGAGAACCTGACAGAAACTGAGGGAAACTGAGGACCTAATGGGATCTGATGGAAGCTGACAGAACCTGACAGAACCTGACAGAAACTGAGAGAATCTAACGGGATATGATGGAAGCTGACAGAACCTAAGGGACACTGAGGGAATCAGACGGGATCTGTTGGAAGCTGACAGAATGAGGGAATCTGAGGGAACTTGAGGGAATCAGACAGGATCTGACTGAAGCTGACAGAACCTGATGGAACCTGAGGGAAACCAAGGGAATCAGATAGGATCTGATGGAAGCTGACAAAACCTGACAGAACCTGAGGGAAACTGAGGGAACCTGACGGGATCTGACGAATCCTAATGGAACCTGAGAGAAACTGAGGGAATCAGACAGGATCTGATGGAAGCTGAGAGAACCTGATAGAACCTGAGGGTACCTGACGGGATCTGACAGAAACTGAGGGAAACTGATGGAATTAAGGGGATCGGATGGAAGCTGAAGAACCTGACAGAACCTGAGGGAAACCAGGTGAACCTGACGGGATCTTTTGGAAGTTGACAGAACCTGAGGGAAACCAAGGGAACCTGACGGGATATAATGGAAGCTTTCAGAACCTGAGGGAAACTAAGGGAACCTGAGGGAATCAGAGAGGATCTGAAGGAAGCTGAAAGAACCTGAGGGAAATAGGGAATAAGACGGATTCTGATGGAAGCTGACAATACGTGACGGAACCTGAGGGAAACTGAGGGAATCAAACAGGAACTTATGGAAGCTGACAGACCCGACAGAACCTGAGGGAAAACAAGGGAACCTGACAGGATCTGATGGTAGTTTACAAACCTGACAGAACCTGAGGAACACCGAGGTAACCTGACGTGATCTGATGGAAACTTACAGAACCTGACATAACCTGAGGGAAACTGAGAGAATCAGATGGGATCTAATGGAAGCTGACAGAATGAGGGAAACTGTGGGAACCTGAGAGAATCACATGGGATCTGATGGAAGCTGACAGCACCTGACAGAACCTGTGGGAAACCGAGGGAACCTGACGGGACTTGACAGAATTTGACAGAACCTGACAGAACCTGAGGGAAACTGAGGGTACCTGACGGGATCTCCTGGAAACTGAAAAAACCTGAGGGAAACTGAGGGAATCAGACGGGATCTGAAGGAAGCTGACAGAACCTGTCAGAACCCAAGGGAAACTGAGGGGACCTGATGAGATCTGATGGAAGCTGACAGAACCTGAGGGAAACTGAAGGAATCAGACAGGATCTGATGGAAGCTGACAGAACCTGCGGGAACCTGAGGGAACCTGACCGGATCTGATGGAAGATGACAGAACCTGAGGGAAACCCGAGGGAACCTGACGGTCTCTGAGCGAAGCTCATGGAACCATACCCCGACACCCTCCCTCCCCCAGGCGACCATCTGGGGTGCTTCAGCCCCTCAGCCCACTCTGCCCCAATGGCTCGTGTTTCCCACACCCTCTTCTCACCCCAAAACATTCTTACCCTGCCTAGCATCGCCCTCCTTTGGGCACCCCCTAGAAAGAGGAGGAAGCAGCCCACCTGGGAATTTAAAGGACCCTTTCCCATGGTGCTCTCGGATCATCTGCATATCTCCCATGAGCCTCAGCCCACCAGAAAGTGAAACTGCCGAGTCACCACCTTCCTTCCCCCCAGGAGAGCCCTTTGTGGCCCCCCAGGAGGGCAGACTGTCCCCTTCAGCTCCTCCAACCATCATGCCTTCCCATGTGTTGCTCCGCCCCCACCCCGTGCAACAGTCTCAGGGTTTTTGCATCTGCAGGGTTCTGAAATTGTGCAGGTGGATGTTTCTCTCATGGTCGTTGTGCCTTCATGGGTGACCTGCCTGGTCAGGGGTCCTGTCCTCTGGCTGAAAGTGGATTCTTTCATCTTATGGTTTGGTGAAGGGTTCTTTATGAATTCTGGAACCTGATCAAGTCTCAATTATTTACATTTTAAACACATTTCCCCCTTTTGTTCCTTATTTTACTTTGTTTAGACTTTGCAGATATGGTCTAATGTGTCAGTCTCTTTTTTGAGAAAGATCTTTTTGGTCTTTATATAGAATATCTTTAGTTCCCCAAAACCATAATATTAGTTTCTTATATTTTTCACCTTATTCTTTCACTGTTTGCTTGTTTCCTTTGCTTTATAATTTTTTATTTAAATATAAGTTGCTTTTTGGCTTTTCAAATAATTTACCAAATCAGGTCATTCGGCCCTTCCTTCCAAACTTCTAACCAGTGCAACCAACTGCATGTGGCACTTCTCCCCCAGGACATCTGTGAGTGTCCCCAGATGAACAAGTCTGCAGCCAGCCTGACTGGGCAGTGCCTGTGGGAAAAGACACAGCCTGTTTCTGTCATTAGCTGACAGCAAAGTTCCTTGGATCAGTTTCTCATATTTTGCTGCAATTCAGATTGTCTCAGGCATTTGAAAAGTCCCAATCTCCATGTCACTCTATGTGGCAGACACCCTGAAGTGACCCCAACCAGTCATTCCCTCCCTGTGATTAAAGGTGGAAACTGTGATTTGTTTCTGACCAATAGAAGTAGCAAAGTTGACGGATGTCACTCCCTCGTTAGATTATGTATACATATGTTATTGCCTTTATAATACATATTTTACATGATTTTTAAAAAGATTTTATTTATTTATTTGACAGAGAGAGCACAAATAGGCAGAGAGGCAGGCAGAGAATGAGGGGGAAGCAGGCTCCCTGCCGAGCAGAGAGCCTGACTCAGGCCTTGATCCCAGGACCCTGAGATCATGACCTAAGCCGAAGGCAGAGAGGCTTAACTCTCTGAACCACCCAGGCGCCCCATATTTTACATAATTACATCATGTTTTACACATGTAATATTACATATTGTTATTTGTTTATATGTTTATACATCACGTATATGTGCGCAGGCCTATACACACACATGCACATATACAAACTCCAAGCCGGCTCACTCTTGCTCTCCCTTCTGGCCCTGAAGAAGGAAACAACCAGGCTATAGACACTGGGTAGAGATTAGAGCCTTTGGTCAGTGACTGTGAGGGGCGGGTGGCTGCCTTGGGAGAGTGGGGTTAGGTGACGTTCCATGACCTGCAGGAATGCAATGCTCCCCTTTCTGGCTCTTTCCAGGGCTGGGGCACTAATGAACATTAGAGGCCCTTCTGGTGGATTTTTGCTTGGATGCTAAATTAGCAAGCCGTCAGCTTCCTGGCATTGCTTCAGCTGTCCATACACGCTTTTACCATTGCCTCTATCACAATATGTGATTTATTCCTTTGTTTTTTAAGCTTTCCTTCTGACCGATGGCCAGAGCGTAAGACTGATTCTGAGTCAGGCCTCTATTTGACACAGAGAAGAAATTCAGGGCACGAGAAGAAATAATCTGGAGAGACATTTTCCCATTTCCCTTCTCAGTGCCTGGATCATCAGCCTTCTGCTCCACCAGGAACATCTTTGTGGCAGAGCCCATGCCTCCACCCCTTTCCTGCACCCCTGCTCCCCACTCCAGCAGATGAGCAGTGCTGAGGACAAGGGGGGCTGGGACTGCAAACTTTGCCCTGTGCCCCCACAGTGAGGTCTGGCAGAGCTGATATCTGAACACTCCATGTCCGAACTACCACCCATGTGCCCAGGTCCCCATCAGCTACCTCCCCCGGGGCTCATGTGTCAAGGGGCCTCTCGCAGTCATGAGTTCTCTAGGGCTCGGCCATGCAAGATGACACTGTGGGTGTGGTGTGGATGGGCTGCCCGTCGCTGCCGGCCTGGCTGTGAGGAGAGTGTATCACACTGGGAAGAGGGAAGACGCTCAGACCCCAGAGGGGCAGTGCCTCTCCCCGTCCTGCACTCCGAATCACACATGGGCACAGTCCCATGACCCAGAGGGCAGAGCCAACGTCATTTGCTCCTTTGTTTTCCATTGATCATCTGCTCATCTGTTCAACAGGTACTGAGTGAGCATTCCTGGGGCACCAAAGGGTCTACAGGGAGCAGGGGTAGCATGCTTGCCGCCCTCATAGGGTGCACAGGCATCAGAAGTGGGGCATGAAGCATGTGGAACAAATGGACAGCTCAGTGCCGGGCAACAGTGTCAAGATTCTGGGAGCGGCTGCCTACACTGGTGGGCTGTCAGGGCGTCTCGCAGGAATTCCAACATGGCCGTTCAAGGTAGGACGAATGGTGATTTGTTCTCTGGGTGTTTGGAGACATGGGCCCAGCCTTCCTCACCTCCATGCACCCTTCAGAATGCTTGGGTGAGTCACGGAAGGAATAATCTAAGACTTATAACAACCTGGGGTGGACTCAGACCTCAGGTTCCTTCACAAACACAAGTTGGTAGCCCAGCGGCAGAGAGAGTAATAAATGTGATGTGTGAGTCCAACAGAAGAGAATGCATCATTCATTACAGGAAGATCGAAACCCGATTCAAGGAGAGATCACCAAGAGACTGGAGGTTTACAGGAATAAGCTTAAAATTGCAAAACAGGATGTCCATTTTGGAATGATATGAAGGAGTGGAAACTGGGAAGGCGCATTAGTGCCTTGATGGGAATTTCATTAGGATGTGGCCATCCCATGTAAAACCACATACTCATAGAAAACAAGTTTTCAAAGAAGACCCAAGGTAAAATCATCAGCCTCCGTTAAGTGAAAAGAAAAAAAGCAGGTTATGAGTTTGTATACTCAGTATTGTTATGATTTTGTGAAAGAAGAAAGTTTGTGGCCACGTATTGGGTGTGATACGTTCAACTGAGCTCCTGTCTTATGTACACATGTCAGGTGTCACGCGCGTGCCTTCCTGTTCCTTTGGAAACACAACTCTAACTTTATGGGGTAAGTCAGTAAAAAAACAAAAAGAACAAAAAAGAACATCGACAGACAACTCTGAGAGCGCATCTGTCCTCCATGGCCACGGGAACCCGTCTCATCCTTGCCTCCGTCGTGTGCTCACCCCGCAGAGGAAGAGGTCCTCCTTCACATGAACAGGAGGGTCTCTCCGAAGACTCTCTATAGCGACTCTGTGCCAGAGATGTATGGAGCCGTCCCTCTCCTTTTTTATTGCCTGTGAGGAGGAACAAAACAGAAAGCCAATAAACACTCCTGCGTCCTCAAGGAGCTGAGGGTTGACCTCTTGCAATAGAAAAGCAACCATGTAAATATTTGTTTAAACTCCAAGTACGCAGATGCCATGTGAATGTGCAGCCATCCATTCTCAGTTGTGATGACTACAACCATTTTCCAGAAGGTTTTCTTTGGTGAATCACCTAATTATTTAAACACACTTTTTTTTCTTATTAAGGCTTGGCTCCAACTGGGTCGCCTGCCCACAGATCCAAGCGTGCGTGGGCTGGTAGGCTTTTGGGGTCAGGTGGCTTCTCTGAGCACAACTGGCCATGCTCAGGTCAGATTCCAGGACACGCTGGCGGAACTTGTGCCTGGGAAAGGCGCCAGCCCCAGGGTGGCTCGGAACGCAACCAGGGGATACTGTGTCTGGGAATGCAACATGTCAATAACACTTTGATGGCCATTCCAAGGACGGAGGTTAGCAAGCCAGCCAAGAAGCGGGAATGTATCCACCCCACAAATATCTCTGGAATGTTCCCTAAGCCTCAGGAGCTGCACAGGCCTCATGGACGAGACGAAGATAAGCACAAGCAAGCTCAAAGACACACTAGGGACTTTGGTCTTTTTCCTCTCGAGAGTCTCAGCCCTTGGGGCAGTGGGGGCCCTTCAGCTTGACCAGCAAGCCATCCTGCTCCTCTTCTGACAATACTTGGTCACACCCACTTTTTTGGGTTTCTCACCTTCCACCCTTTTCTGTTGCAAGAGCTCACATGTCCTGGGCCAGTGGAGATGAGGTTTTGGAATGTGGGCAAGTCTGGGGGCCAGGTTCTGGTCACTTCTGGTCCTGTAAGGGCCATGAGGCAGGTCCAATCACGTGCTTTCCGGTTTGTGGCAGGTCATGGTAAGATGTCCTAGTCTCAGGTGGTTAGGTGGACCATAGCTATTTGGGGCCCATGCAGAGCCTGCCTTGAATATCAATTAGGCTAAGACCCTGGGAGGGTGGAGGATTAAGGGCTCAAGATCTGTGAAAACTTCTAAGTACACCCGGGTGCCTCGGCACTGGTTCTGCAATTGTACAATATATCGAAAACATCTGGAGAACTGATGCTTGGATCTCATGTGAAAAATTTAATAGAGCTAGTATGGGCAAATGTCAGTTTCCTGTTGATTCATAACAAATGACCGCATTTAGGCTTAAAACAACACACATTTATCCTCTAGTTTCCACGGACTAAGACTTGAGACGTACCTTGGCTACGCCCCTTGCTCAGGGTCTCACACAGCTGCAACCAAAGTGTCGGATGGACTGTGCTCGCAGCTCACAGAATTCCTATCCTCGTGGGTTTAAGACTAAGGGCCTCAGCTTTGCTGGCTGCCAGCTGCACACACGTGCAGGTCCTAGAGGCTGACCAGTTGCCTGCACACTTCACAGCATGGCTGTTTCTCCAGCTGGCTTGGGGTCTTATGCATTCTCATGGTAATGTCACTGTAGGAGGGTCACCCCTTTGCCACATAATGTGCTTCAGGCAGCAGCACTGAGCCCCAGTACCACTTCCTACTTGGCAGTACACTCTACCTCCAATCAGAGGGAGGGCATGACCACTGGGGTCACCTCATGTGTCTGCCACATGCTGTGACATGAGCAGTGGGACTTTTCAAATTCCCAAGAAAATTTTAAGGCGCAGCAAAATTTGAGAACCACTTACCCAAGGATCTTTGTCCTCATGTGTTCGAGATCAGCTGTGTCCTCTTCCTGCGGGTCTTGCTTGTCCAGCTCACCAATTAGGACAAATGTACCACTGGTGCAACTGTTGGTAATGGGGAGGGAACTCTGGACCTTCTGCTTAATTTTGCTCTGTACCCAAAATGCTCTAAAAATAAAGTCTGTGTTCAAAAACAGTTCAAATAAAGAGTCTTACTTTGAAAGTGAAAGGAAGAGCCAGGAAAGGGGGAAATGTGTTTAAAAAGTAAATAATTGAGACTTGATCAGGTTCCAGAATTCATAAAGAACATGTCACCAAACCGCAAGATCCACTTTTAGCCAGAGGACAGGACCCCTGACCAGTCAGGTCACCCACGAAGGCACAAGGACCATGAGAGAGACGTCCACCTGCACAATTTCAGAACCCTGCAGATGGAACGAACCCTGAGAACTGTTGGGGGGGTGGGGGTATAGACACATGGGAAGGCATGATGGTGCTGGGTGGGCGGAGGGGGACAGCCTGCCCTCCTGGGGGGACACACAGGGCTCTCCTGCGGGGAGAGAAGGTGGTGACTCAGCAGTTTCACTTCCTGGTGGGCTGAGGCTCATGGGAGATATGCAGATGATCTGAGAGCACCATGGGAAAGGGCCCTTTAAATTCCCAGGTGGGCTGCTTCCTCCTCTTTCTAGGGGGTGCCCAAAGGAGGGCGATGCTAGGCAGGGTGAGAACTCTTCCGGGATAGTAAGGGTGTGGTGAACACGGCCGTGGAGCAGGGTGGCTGAGAGGCTGAAGCACCCCAGATGGTCGCCTGGGGGAGGGAGGGTGTCGGGGTATGGTTCCATGAGCTTCGCAGCAACCATTAGGTTGCCTCGGGTTTCCCTCAGGTTCTGTCAGCTTCCATCAGATCCGGTCAGGTTCCCTCAGGTTCCCGCAGGTTCTGTCAGGTTCTGTCAGCTTCCATCAGATCCCGTCTGATTCCCTCGGTTTCCCCCAGGTTCTGTCAGGTTCTGTCAGCTTCCATCGTATCTCGTCTGATTCCCTCAGTTTCCCTCAGGTTCTGTCTGCTTCCATCAGATCCTCTCAGGTTCCCTCAGTTTCCCTCAGGTTCTTTCAGGTTCTGTCAGCTTCCATCAGATCCTGTCTGATTCCCTCAGGTTCCCTCAGTTTCCCTCAGGTTCCGTCAGGTTCTGTCAGCTTCCATCAGATCCCGTCTGATTTCCT
>PITA01033285.1:0-12933 GCA_004023965.1 Spilogale gracilis | reverse complement strand
GATTTTTCTCTTTTTTCATTTTCTTTCTCTCTTTTCCTTTTTTTTTTTTTTTTAAGATTTTATTTATTTATTTGACAGAGAGAAACACAGCTAGAGAGGGAAAACAAGCAGAGGGAGTGAGAGAGGGAGAAGCAGTCCTCCCGCTGAGCAGGGTGCCTGACGTGGGGGCTCGATTCCAGAACTCTGGGACCATGACCTGAGCCGAGGCAGATGCTCAATGACTGAGCCACCCAGGCACCCCTCTTTTCATTTTCAATTGAATTCAATTTCAACTCACAATTTTTGCTGCTGACTTTGAGTTTAATTTGATTTTGTGTTTTTGTTTTTTAGTATTTTAACATAAAAAGGTAATTGATTTGAAATTTCTTTTTTTTTTTTTTTATAGGCACTTAGTGCTAGAAATTTCCCACAACTAGTACTAGAAAACAGTACTTAGCAATATCCCACAAATTAATCAAATTAATATGTCTGTTTTTATTTTCATTTAAAACTTAAAATATCTCTAATTGCCTTTGTGATTTCTTCTTTGCCACATGGGTTATGTAGAAATGTGCTATTTAGCCTTCAAATATTTAGAGGTTTTCCAGATGGATCTAATATTTTACGTTTTAAGACTTTTTAATGGTCTAAACTGTGGCCTATAATGTTAAATGTTCTGTATACATTTGAAAAGAGTGTATGTACTGTGTTTTTTGTGTGTGCGTAGAGCATTCTATAAATGTCAGTGAGATCCAGTTGGTTGAAAATGTTGTTAAAATCTTGTATATTCTTAAAGGTTTTTATTTTTTTCACTTGTTCTATCATTTATTGTGAGAGAGGGGTATTGAAGCCTCCAATTATAATTCCAGAATTGTTTTTTTCTCCTTGTATTTCTGCTTTGTGCTTCTTGCATTTCAAAATTCTGCTGCTGCATACATAAATATTTAACATTGTTGGATTCTTTTGATGAACTGACTCCTTTACCATTATGAAATGACTTTCTTTATCCCTGATAATATTTTTAGCTCTGATCTACTTAGCTGATATGAGACTCTACTTTTTTGGATTATTTTTATCTTCTTATAACTTTATACATTCTTATACCTTTAACCTATATATATCTTTATATTTAAAGAGGATTTCTTATAGTTCAATCTTTCTCTTTTATCTAGTCTGACAATCTCTGCCTTTTATTTGGAGATGGTTAGACCACTTATTTTAGTGTGATAATGATGAAGTTAGGGTTTTTTCTCCCATTTTATAACATTTTATAATAGTTAATCCATGAAATTAATGATATTATCAGTTTAAAATGTAATCCACATCAGAATCATAAATAAGTTATATGATATCATTTTCTCCAGAAAGACCTTCAAAATCCAGTAAATATTTCACAGCTGTGACACATGAATTGAAAAGTTAAATTTGATCAGGTATACTACACATGTAATTACATTTCATAGGTTTTATAGCTGTAAGAAAAGATTCAATCAAGTTGCCTGAACATACTTTAAAATTTTTCCAGTAACTTAAGTAACCAGTTTTCTTTTCATTATGATTTTTAAAATAAAAGTTATATTTAAGGTATACAGCATGATCATTTTATATATATAATATATAATTGAGATAAATGAAATAATTTTTATAGTCAAGCCAATTAGCACTTCTCACATAGTGTGTCTGTGTGTGTGTGTGTGTGTGTGTGTGTGTGTGAAGAAAACACCTGAAATCTACTCTCTTGCTTCTGTTAATTGTTCTTGCTTCTGTTAATTGTTCTTTTGGTGTCTGTCTAAAAAATTGTCAAGACCAGTGTCAAGGAGCTTTTTGCTTGTTTTCTTTTAGGAGTTTTATGGCTTCAGTTCTTTAATCCATTTTGACTTTTGTATATGGCATAAGATAAGGGTCTAATTTCATTATTTTGCATATGGTTATCCAGTTTCTCTAGCACCATTTTTAATTTTTTATTTATTTTTTAAAAATATTTTATTTATTTATTTATCTATCTATCTATCTATTTATTTATTTTAAAGATTTTATTTATTTGACAGAGAGAAACACAGCCAGAGAGGGAACACAAGCAAGGGGGAGTGAGAGAGGGAGAAGCAGGCTTCCTGCCGAGCAGGGAGCCCCATGTGGGACTCGATCCCAGGTCTCCGGGATCATGACCTGAGCTGAAGGCAGTCACTTAACCAACTGAGCCATCCAGGCGTCCCTAAAGATTTTATTTATTTGACAGAGAGAAACACAGCCAGAGAGGGAACACAAGCAGGGGGAGTGGGAGAGGGAGAAGCAGGCTTCCCGCCGAGCAGGGAGCCCAATGTGGGGCTGGATCCCGGATCTCCAGGATCATGACCTGAGCTGAAGGCAGTGGCCCAACTGAGCCACCCAGGCGCCCCGTCTAGCACCATTTATTGAAGAGACTCTCCTTTCCACATCATGTGCTTTTGTCAGAAATTAGTTACTAAATATGCTCGGGCTAATTTCTGGGGGCTCTATTCTGTTCCATTCATTTGTATGTCTATTCTTATGCCAGTAAGAATATTATTTTGATTACTATAGCTTTATAATATAATTTGTAATCAAGAATTGTGACGCCTTTATTTCTGTTCTTTTTCCAGCCTTGACTATTTAGGGTCTTGTGTGGTTTCATACAAATGTTAGAACTGTTTTTCTTTTTCTATGAAATGCCATTGAAATTTTGATAGGAATTGCACTGAGGCTATATTATCACTTTGAGTGGAATGGACATTTTAACAGTATTCTTCCAATCCAGGAACATCCAGTCTAGGTTGTCTGTTTATTTGTGTCTTCTTCAATTTTTTTCAACAGTGTTTTATTGTTTTCAGTGTAGATCTTTCATCTCCTTGGTTACAGTTATTTCCAAGTATTTTATTCTTTTTGTTACTGTCATAAATGGGATTGTTTTCTTGATTTTCTGTTTGGATAGATCATTGGTGTAAAGAAATACAAGTGATTTTTGTATGTTTATTTTATTTCTTGCAACTTTTCTAAATTTATTAGTTCTAAAAAATTTTTATAGAGTGCTTAGGGTTTTCTACAAATAGGATCATGTTATCTACAAATTAAAATAATTTTACTTCTTTTATGACTTAGGTACATTTTATTTCTTTTTCTTGTCTGATTGCTCTTTTAAGATGTATAGTACTATACTGAGTAGAAGTAGCAGAAGTAGGAATCCTTGCCTTGTATCAGATATAATAGGAAAAGCTTTCAGTTTTTTTCTCCATTTTTATGCTGTTAACTGTGGATTTTGACAAATGACCTTTACTGTGTTTAGTAAGTTTTCTTCTGTCTCTATTTTTTGAAAATTATTTTTATTATAAATGGATGTTGAATTTTGTCAGATATTTTTTCCTGCATCTGTTGAGATGACACATGGTTTTTACCTTTCATTCTGTTAATGTGGTGTCTTACATTGATTTTGCATATGTTAAACCAATCTGATATTCTAGGGACAAATCTCACCTGGCCATGGTGTAAAATCTCTTCAATATGTTATTTATTTCATTTGCTAGTATTTTGTTAAAAAAAATTTACACCTATGTTCCTCAGAGATATAAGCCTATAGTTTTCTTGTGTTTTTAGGTTTGGTTTCAGAGTGATACTGGTTTCATAAAATGGGTTATGAACTATTTCTTCTATTTCTCATTTCTCTCTCACTGCTTTCAAGCCTTTTCTTTGTCTTTAGTTTTTAGAAGTTTGATTATGATGTGTCTATTATGAATTTCTTTTGGTTTTTCTTGGATTTTGAGGCTTTCTCTGCTTGAAAATATAGACTTACGTCTTTTGCTAGATTTGCAATTATGTAATTCATTCTTTGAATATTTTCCCAATCCTGCCCTTTTTTTCTCTTTCTGTTACTTCAGTAACACAGATATTAAGTTTCTTACTGTAGTCCCACAAGTCCCTGGGTTCTCTATATAGTTTTTTTCAGCCTATTTTCTCTTATTATTCATATTAGATAATTTCTATTCTATGTTCAATATCACTAATTCTTTATGAACTTGATTGTTGATTCCATCCATTGAGTTTTTTTTGTTATTATATTTTTTAACTCTACAGTTACTTGCTTATTTTTTATATCTTTTATTTTTTATAATACTTTATGTCATTATTTACAATTTCTTTTTTTTCCTTTTTTTTTTCTTTTCTTTTTTTTTTTTTAGGATGCTTTTGCCCACTGAAACATTTTTATGATGTCTGCTCTAAGTCTTTGACAGGTAATTCAAAATTATCTCATATTGGTCTTGGCATCTTTTGATTAGTCTTTTTTTAAATTCAAGTTGAAATTTTTCTGGTTCTTGGTATGATAAGTGATTTAAATTGTAATCTGTTTTATTTTAATGATAGGAGTATCTGGATCTTGTTCAAAACTTCTATTTTGGCTGCCTTTCTCCAACCTCAGTTCTGCAGGCAAGGGGGCAGGTGTAGCATCACGTCATTACTACCTGGTGGGACTGAAAGTGATGATTCCCTACACAGCCTCTATTGACACAAAAGAGAATGTCTGCTCATTATTGCTGAGTAGGAGTGGGAGTTCTAGCTCCCCATTGGGACTCCACTGGCTTATCTTGGCTGAAGAAACAGAAATTACTTGTTTCTCCTCCCTTGGTGATTTCATTTATACCACATGGGGTAAAGCTTACTACCACCTAAAAGGGTAAAAGTCTTGGTTTCCTCCTTGGGATTCTCTGATACAACCCTTGTAGTGGTGGAGAGACAGCTGGGATGACTCATTGTATGCTGGGAGGTTGCAGGTCTAAATTCTGAACTCAGGCTCTCCTGGAGTCAATGAATATGTGGCTGCAGTTTTGTTTTTGCTTTTGTTTCTGTTTTTCCTGCAGTTTTTTGGCTGGAGTAGTGCAGTTGCTATCTAAAATTTTTTTATTTTGCTAGGCTGCCCCTTTCTCTGTCCTATCATTAGAGAACACAGGCTGCCTTTAGGGTTATGTGTGTGTGTTTGTTTACATACCTTTGTCTCATGATACGTAATATTTTAGAGTCACTCTTTCCAACATTTTGAGTGTTTTTCATGTGATTTTAGGCCAGGGAGCAAATTCAGTACCTGATACTCCAAATTTGCTGGAAGCATAAATCCCATCATATTTTTTTCAAAAATGACTTTCTACATAAATATTCTTTCTGTAGTTCGCTGGCTTCTCTTGCATCATGCTCATAATATTATAAGACTAAACGAAAACCCACAGAAATTATTACCATGTCATTCCTTCAATTTCTATTTCCCTAGCAAATTGGACTTTTCCTCTCTACTTTTCAAAGTCTTTTTATATCTGCTTTATATATGTGTGGAGTTTTTGTTTGTACTTAGCAAAAGAGCAGGAAAAATTACTTCATCTTTTTGGGAGCAGAAGTCCCTTTTTTAAAAAAAATAAGTTTGAATAATGAGAAAAATATAGTCACCAACTTAGTGTTTCTTATGCTTTTCATTATATTCTTTAGATATAGACATTGTGATTTTACTGTGTTAGATGCTGGTATTTATTTATATACCTAAAAATAGTTTTGAGTATTGTTCTGGGACATGCTTGAGTTACTTGGAAAACTGATATATTTTTATATTTTTGCTTTTAAGATTAATTAGGTAGGACAAAAGAAGTGTGTAATATATGACTATTCATTTATTCCTCACTCCTGAGGCAAAATTTTCTGAGCACTTTCCTCAATGCCTTATTAATTAGAGGTCATTCTAGCTAAGGGACACACATTATTTCTGTCCCTGTGTGTGCTCTGAGTAGTTCCTCCAATTCTTTTGTGTGGCTCTTCCCTGGCTTTGGATAATTTCCTCACACATACATACTGCTTACCACTCTGCTGAATATTGGAGGAGGAGCCTCTGCAGATTTCTGGGGTTCTTACTTTGTGCAGTCCTCTCCTCAGTGGTACTCTGCCCTGTGAATTCTGGCCACTTTGATCTCCCTCGCTCCCAGCTCCACTTCCTCAATTCAGGGAGACCATGGGATTCCATCTGTATCTCCCTCTTTTATTGTCATAACCTGGAAAGTCTCTGAAGATAGTATGTGGCTAGCATCTGAGGGCTTACCTCATTTATTGCTTGTAACTCAGAGACAATTATCCTTTGCTACTTGATATCCAATGTCTTTACCATTGTTTCCTCTATTATTCTTGTATTTCATGGTTTTTTGGGGAAGGAGTGTGAATATAGTCCCTGATACTTTAAATTATTCAGGAGTATAAATCCTACTTTGAAAAAATGTAACATTCTATGTAAATGTTCTTTCTTCTCAATCTGACTGTATATGATTTGTGAGGTAGCAACTATTTCTCATAAATTGTCTCATATATAGTATACAACCATAAGCAAATATTTGTTGTTGAACCTGAATAGTAAAGAATATTTATTGACCATTTAAATAAATATTTAAATCATGCTACATCAAAATGTTAGTTTACTTTTGTATTAGCTCTTTTATTGTTAATCTTCCCTCTAAGATAATTTTATATTACTTGACTGCAAACATGTTTTGAGAGTTTATTATATTCAATGTGTAACATATGATGCAAAATTTCAAGTGTAATGAAGGAATTATACTAACTGAGCCTCAAGACAGCTATGTATCTGTCATCCTTTATAAGTCTTTGAGAATTCATCCTTTGTGCCATTTTCAAGTATACTTTTATTTTTATGTAAATTAATATGGGCTTTATAAACCATTATCATTAAATTATTAGGATTTAATTTTAAATCTTTCCCTATCACTTTTCTAGGTATGATAGTTCTTTATGTCTTTCTCTCTTATTTTCGCTTTCCTTCATCCTACTTTCCCCCTCCACTCTTTCCCCACTACATGTCATTTTTAGGGTCCCTTCTGATGTTTATATTCTGTAATTCTCAGAAATCTGAGATACATGTTATAAAACAGTTTACTTATAATTCCTGAAATATGACTTCAAATTGGTTAACTTCCAGAAAATTAATACTGGAAAAATATCCCTCCCCCAGATTAAGCTACCTTTAATTTGTAATATAAACCAAAGTATAATTATTTTATAGTTTAAAAACAGTTTTATGACACATTCTTACCACTCCCTTATGAGAGCAATAGTTTACTATTTCCCTTTTACAAGTGAGAAAACCAGTGCTAAGCAAGGAAGTCCAGGCAAGGTTTCATCCTCAACTTCCTGTTAAGTAATATTTTTCTGTTATAGCAAGTGGTTATAAAATCAAGGATACATCTGTTCTTTCCTTGAAAGATAAATAAGGGAGAGATGGATAGAATTAAAGAGCTGGTTCAGATAAAAGATTAAGAAGAAGAAGGAAGGGATATAGGAAAATCACAGCACTATTGACCTACTTTTTTCCTTTTGGCTAAGGAAAATTTCTGAAAGGAGATATATACTCATGAGAAATGGAATCATAGGGGAAAAGCTATTCTTTGGTTGGCCTAGTTATTACTGAAACTTGAACACTTTTGATAGTAAAAGGGAATGTGATGAATATTTATTCTGGTACAATATGCATAAATTTTTACTCCATTATTTCAAAATATATAGTAACAATTAACAACCAGGAAGAGTTTGGTCTAAGTGAATGAAAGAAGTAGACTGTGCTGTCACTGTGGGGCTTCACTCAATCTTTTAAAGGGGATTCCTCTATTGATAAGAGACTTAGGTGTACCTGATATTAGAAAGCCCAGTCAGGATTGTTCTCTCTTCCTCCCCCATTATCCTTTCTTTTCTTTTCTTTTTTTTTTTTTTAATTTTTTTATTGTTAAATTTTTTTCCCCAGTGTTCCAAGATTCATTCCCCATTCCCCACACCCAGTGCTCCACACAATGGGTGCCCCCAGTACCCACCACCAGGCTCTCCCATCCCTCCACCCCCCTCCCTCCAAGTCGCTCAGTTTGTTTCTGTGTCCAAAGTCTCTGTTGGGTATCCTTTCTCTCTCCCATCCCAACCCCCACTGTCTCTTTCCCTTCCTCCCTCCCTTCCTTCCATCCTTTTTTCAATGAAAAAAGTATGAAGCACCTATTGGAAAGTCAGTGGAAAAATGTGGGTTAATAATTGTTGCTGCAGTCATAGGAAAACCAAAGAGTGATCAAGGAATTTGAAAATTGAGTACATTGGTGACATATTAGGGACTGATAAAATTATTTTGTAAATCATTCATGAGAAAAGCTATGTTTGGCTCCTGATTTTTATTGTTTGACTTTATGTGTCAATTACATTAATTGGAAATTTGTCAGGTTTTTTTTTTCTTTCACTTTTCACATTACATACAATCTCTTTTAGGGCAGAAGAAAATATGCTTCCTGTGAATGTCACAAGAGGTAATGAGTGAATGAGCTAATGTCAAAAGAATTAATGGCAAAGTCAAAATTGTGCCTTAAGAATAGAACAACAGATAAAATCATTACTTTCCTTCTCTTAGAAGGTAACTGATGAGTTAAAAGCAGTTATGTTTAAGTACATGGTATCTAGTATTCTCCAGTGTCTTCTAGTCCTAAATCAATTATAAAGAATTCTTAACTCCATTTCTAATGTTTATGTTTTTTAATTAAATATGCATAACATCACCTTATTGTGGCATCTTTTCAAGGTAAAGAGCAGACTGGAGACAATTTCCTTATGTATTTAGAAAATAAATACACAATTGCTGATAGTAGACAACGTAAAATAACCACTTTAAAACTCTATTTTGTTATATGAATATGCACTTAAAGGTATTGTTCTTTATCAAACAGACCTAAATCATGTTTGCAAAAAAGAATGAATTAGAAATCTGGATGATTTAATCAGTGTAGACAATCCATCTGAAAATTTTAAATCTCAAACCTCTACTTTTCTTAATAGTAGGGTTTGGGAATTATTAGCCAGATAATTGTCTCAACTCTCCACTTAATTTAGATCTATTCATACAAACTCTCAATGTTGAAGAATCTGTATATTTCACTTAAAAGCAAAATACATTGAAAAATGTATTAATCCAATAATCAAGGGTCATGGACACCATTATATTAACTCTTGCCACATGTGCAAAAGGAACATTGAAAATGTTTCAACTATTAGGATATTAAGTAGAAGTTGCCAAAATCTTGAGCATTAAATACACACACACACACACACACACACACACACACACACACCCACCCCACAACTTGAGAGACTATATGAAGAATATTGGAAGATTTTTTTGTTAAATCTTCCCAACCACGATTGTGTAAATAAAACTAGTTCTTGGTTTCAGAAAATCAAACAAACAATGACTTGGGGGGGAAAAGTGGAAATAAAGTTAAAAAAAAAAAGTCAAGTGAATTATATTTAAAGTAGAATGCTTTTCTCATTTTCTAGCATTTTATTTTCTTTAAGTTTCAAACTCTATAATTTTTAGGTACCCAAAACTACAAAACTACATGAATTCCTTAACAGTTATCTATTTCTATGTAAAAATCTACCCCATACTTAATGGTTTCAAACAACAGTGATTTATTATTTCTCTGTATTATGGTGAGGTTAGTGAGAGTTTCTTCCGTTAGTTTCCCTGAGCTCAGTAATGAGCCTACATTCAGCTGAGGGTCAGCTGGGCTACAAGGTACAGGATGGCCTGATTCATAGGTCTCTTAGTGGGTGCTACTTGTAGGCTAGGACATCTCAGTTTTCTTCTTGAGTTACCTGAGTTACTACTTTGGGCTATCTATATACCATACCTTTATTCATTTACGACTTATATGCTGATATTCTACAAACATATATGCTAATATGGTCCAGAATATCAAAATAATTAATGGTATAACTATGAAAAAAAGATAATACTTCAAAACACAAAAAATTGTGTTTTGTGTTTTAGGCTATTATCTTTTGTTAAAAATATATATTTAAAAATAATATTTAAGTAGGATTTAGCAGAATTATTTCAAAGTGAATACAGATCGTATACATTTAAATTTTGAACAATAGTAACAAATTATGAATCATAATTTTCATATTAAGGGAAGACCTTGTCACTTTAAAGGTATTTTGTATTTTAATTTCAGAATGATCATTTTAAAGAAACAGACAACTATGAATCCCAGTTTACAGGTGAAAAGGAGACAGCAAAATGAAATAACTTGCCTATGTTCACATGTTTTATGAACATTTATACATAACCTTATATTTTAATTTTTTTCTTAGGCAGTTAATGTAAATAATGTTGGACATTTCTGCTACAACTGTATTGTTTTGATTGCCGTCATCTCCCCCTCTTTGGGACAGAGTAACTTCATCTTAACCTTTAGCTTTTAGTCTGAATTGGAACTGACATTTGCTCCCTGACCACAGCAGTGATTTGAGAATTGGTCACTAACTGAAGCCCAGCCAGGTACACATACCTCTTTCCTGGGAGATTTCAAACTTTTGGTGTAGGGAGAGATTTTTCAGTTCTCACTAAGGCGTGAAAATTTGAGCCCAGTAGTTGGTGATGCCATGCCCCAACTAGCAGAAGATATCTTTTAGCCACAGAAGAGAATTAGGCCATCATGCAAAGACATGTGGAGACGAGAATGGAAGAGACAGTCCTGATAGTTTCAAGGACCTGGGCCTGCAAAATTGCCTTAGGCTTCTGCTTGCCAAGAATTCAGTATTGCTGATATCACAACCAGATCATTCCACACCACATACAGTTTTAGTTTGAGGTATGTCAATATGTCAAGATTTAAAAAATATCTACTTCAAATTTCCAGTTAAGTTTTCTAGAATTATTTGAGGAATGATCCTTCTCTTACTGAATAATGATTTGTAGAATCTCTTTATATATTCAATTCATATATATAATCCAGACTTTCTATTCAGATACTGAAGTGGACATTTTAACTAGTTTATACCAAAATGGAAGACAAGTGACAAAGGATTATCCCAAGGCACAGACTGAATTGCATCATTCTCCTCCACTAGAAACTGATGGTAGTGGAAGTATCCCCTCTAGAAGATGTAAAAGAACATTAAAATATTAATTTTGGGAGGAAACCTCAGGATTAGGTAATGGGTATTTGAGGAAGTTAGAAATAGAAATAAATTGAGGTTGATGTATTATGTGTAGATCTCAGTCTTTGAAACTGGAGCAAAACATATCTCAGTCTGTATTTTTTTCAGGCCTTGTATTTTTCAAAGGTAGTCTATTGATGTTTTTTTCTTTGCCAGAAGAGCTGAGTGGTTTATCATTGATGACTGATGTACTTGTCATTTTCTTTTGAATTTTTCTGGAGTTAAAATCCAGAATTAAAAAAAAAAAATCCCTATCAGGATTTGTAAAAACATTTTGCAATCTTGAATCATTTTACCCTAGCATTGGTGACTATAAGAATAAATAACACCTTTGCATCACATTGCACAATATCTTTTATTACCTAATTTTCGACTTTATTCAAACCTCTTTATGACTCCTATAATTACCTCTTGTCCAGTTTTCTTATTTTAAAAGTGAGTATAGTGACTAAGACCCTTAGAGGGATTTAAAAAAACTAAGACCCTTAGAGGGATTAAAAAAAACACATTTAGAAGAAATTGAGAATTCTGATATGTGCATGCATGTTCTACAAACAAATATATTTGGTACAAAAACAAATATAGAGGTTCATAACTAAACCAATGATTAGGAACAACCCTGATAGTGTCTTTTTTACTTGATTTAAATATTAAGAACTGAAGGGAAAATTACACATCACAATTACTATAAGACACAGTGTTCTGTTCTCCAGCATCCCGATGTCTGTGTTGTATATTAATGGTATGTTAAATGCATAAATATGCTGTATGTAGATGCTTTTTCTTTTCTCCTAGTAAATTTTACAGTTTCAGGAAGGTCAGGATCTTCATTTATTCATCAATACTTTATTTCTTTATTCAAAAGCTATTTACTCCTTTTGTGCATCAACTACTGGACTGGGCTCTGAATTGATGCGCTAGATTTCACATCTGAATAAAATACTTTTTTCTGCATAGTGCTCAGGTAGATTTAAAAAATAGTTAATCTGGAATTTATAAATTATCCTAAACTTATTAGCATTTGAATGAAAAGTGCCTCATGTAAAATCCATTTTCTTTGTTCCTTAGGGTAACAGGAAACTCTCTTTTTCCCCTTAAAAATATAAATACCTCAAATTGCTTCAGCATGCCAACATTTTTGTGAAATCTGTGGTTAAGGGCAAAGAGAAAAATCATATAGGAAGATATGGTTTTATTTTCAAATGGAATCTACATAAGTTTTCTTGTCAATCAATGTTCTAAATGTAGTTAGCAAGATTGTATTTTATAATCTTTTATATATGATAAGTACAAAAAATTCTGCATCAAAATAGATGGAAAATTGTACTTAACTATACTTCATTCCACAGGGTTACTTATGTTGGCCAATATAAGTTGAAGTTGACCAGTAATTTTGAGGATTCAGTTAAAATTATAATCACATAGACTTCATACCAGATGTCTAGGTATTCAAAGGGTCTGAATTCAGAAAAAAAAAAAAGGATAATAAGATGATTTTTAGCACATGTACATCAGAGACCATTCTAAATTAATGTTTTTAAGCTAACTCTCTCTGGGTGACCAAAGGCTGTGGGAAATCATGTTAACAACAAAGAAGCAATTTCACCCCACATTATGATAAATCAACATTTTAACAATTGTTCTTGATTTTTATAGTAAACCATAATAATAGTTTCTAAACGGAGTCATTTACTTGTCTAAATGGCAAAGTCCTTCAAGCCAACATAGAAGGATCATAGCTTCTTGGGATATTTAGCTTTCAGAGTTCAAATTTTTTATCAATACAAAAATTGAACTGAATCTGTTGACAAGTTAAGAAGAATGATGGCTATGGGGAATGTCAGATTTGTTTTGGAGTAGGAATACCCCTGTGATTTTTTTTTTTTTTTTTTTTTTTTTGCCTTGGAGGGCTTTAGTGAACTAGAATAAAAA
>PITA01033284.1:0-12935 GCA_004023965.1 Spilogale gracilis | reverse complement strand
TGCCTCCATCAGAAAGGATGAATATCCAACTTTTGTAGCAACATGGACTGGACTGGAAGAGATTATGCTGAGTGAAATAAGCCAAGAAGAGAAAGTCAAGTATCGCATGGTTTCACTTACTTGCGGTGCATGAGGGGTAAACTGGAGGACAGTGGGAGAAGGAAAGTAAATGGGAACTAGGGTAATCTAGGGAGGGAAAGGAAACAACAGAGACTTTGGACACAGAAACAAACTGAGGGCCTTGGAGTGAGGGGGGTGGAGGGATGGGAGAGCCTGGTGGTGGGTACTGGGGACACCTAAAGCATGGAGCACTGGGTGTGGGGAATGGGGAATGAATCTTGGAACACTGAAAAAAAATTTTAGTAACAATAAAAAATAAAAATAAATTAAAAAAATATGTATTTATTTTAAAGAGAGAGCACAAGCAGGAGGAGGGGCAAAGGGAGAGGGAGACAAAAACTCTTATTGAGTTGGAGCCCACTGGGGACCTGACACAAGAGACAGCACAAGCAGGAGGAAGGGCAAAGGGAGAGGGAGACAAAAACTCTTATTGAGCATGGAGCCCACTGGGGACCTGACCTCACAACCCTGAGATTGTGACCTGAGCCAAAACAAAGAGAAAGACGCTTAACCAACTGAGTCATCCAAGCAAACCTTGAGGGTTTTACTCTTAATGATCAACTGCTTTCATTCTATCACAGATGTCCAGTATTTCAAATATATTAATGCTAATTATCAAGTAAGACATATTTAGGAAATAATTTTACTAATCCCATGAGGGCGCTTGGGTGGCTCTGTTGGTTAAGCATCTGACTCTTGATTTCCCCTCAGGTCATGGTCTCAGGGTTGTGGGATCAAGCCCTACTGGGCATGGAGTCTATTTAAGATTCTTTCTCTCCCTCTCCCTCTGACCCTCCCACTTCCACCCTCTCTCTTAAAAAAAATAATAATCCCATAAAATGGGATAGAATTCTATTATGAAGAATCTTTGAAAGGAGAGCTCAGATGGGAAACAGAGCAGGCATATGGAAACCCAAAGTGCTGATTGTCTTTGCTGCCCAGCAGTTCTCTCTCACAGGGAGGAGTGAAGTCACACGGGATCATTCACTCTGTGTAATATTACACGTCTTGATTAAATTTTAAAAGGAAGAAAAGGAAAGTGTAGCATCTCTACTGCCTACTTGAAGCTTAGGGCATATACAAGAAGCTGATGTTTTCTCTTACTAGCTGTTAGAATGTATAATATAACTTGTGTCTACTTAAGGAATCAAGTTTGGGAAGGGAATTCCTATCTATGAATTCCCGGTAGCAGCTTTTATTAATATCTAGGGACATTAATGTTACCTCTAACTTAATTATTCATGTTATTTTCAACCACATATTATATCATCATCAACTCAGTCCAAAGACTAAAATAAAACAATCCTTGGAAAATTCCAGTGGCATACTCATTCAGAGGGATGTGACCTTCAAAAGGCTCACTCAAATGCCTGCTCAAGGTCCCAGCAGTCTCTGTTCCTCACAGGCACAACCAAGCAGTCCCAACTCAGACTATATTTGCAATCTCAAATTCTTTACTCACCCCCACCTGCTTGGCAAAAGATTTTCCCTCCTGGGACATGTCCCAACTTGTAGAAAAAGTTATATCAATTAGAAACACTGTATTGACAGTGGTTGAGAATAAGCTCTGCCAGGAGTTCACATGTCATGAATACCAGCCATGTTTGGTTATTTATAACACAAAGTCAGGGCAATGGAATACTGATTCTTATAGGCTCCTTCTCTGGTCACTCTGCAGCATTTTAATTCATATCACAAACTAATTAAACACACTAAAAGTACAACCTTGAGCTCGAATTTTCAAAAGGGAGAGAAAGAAGGAATCTAAAATGTATTGAATACCTACTAAAGGCCAGGCCTTGTGCTAGGACTCTACTTATGTTACCTCCTTAATTCCCACCACAGTCATACGAAGGAGGTATTGTTGTCTCCATCTCACAGATAAGAAAGGAAACATAATCTCTGAAGGATTAAATATCCTACCCAGGTAAGTGGTAAAGTCAGGATGAGGACCAAGACCACGTGATACAAATTCCATATTTGTTTTCACTACCAGATCAAAATTCTAACATACTACCTATCCTAGGCCAGAAGCAGAAGAATAATGGTATAAGAGGTACAGATTTTGAAGTCGGGCATCCTGGGCCTTTAATCTGCTCTGTTACTTCTTAGGTGTGTAACCTCATCAAGTTATTCAACCTCTCCAAACCTCAGTTTCCTCTTTATTTTTTTTAAGATTTTATTTATTTATTTCTCAGAGAGAGAGAGAGAGAGTACTAGAAGAGGGAGCAGCAGGCAGAGGGAGAAGCAGGCTCTCTGTTGAGCAGGGAGCCTGATGCAGGGCTCAATCCCAGGACTCAGGGATCACCATCTGAGTTGAAGACAGATGCTTAACCGACTGAGCCACACAGGCATACCTGTTTCCTCATCTTTAAAAAATAGATTGTTATAATGCTACCTCACAAATTTTAAATACTTGACAATAATTATGATGATGGTCATTTCCCCCCACAAAACCTCCTCACCTGTTAAACAAAATCGTAATAAAAAGGACTAATATCGGGGCACCTAGGTGCTCAGTCAGTTAGGCTTCTGCCTTCAGCTCAGGTCATGATTCCAGAGTTCTGGGATCAAGCCTCACATCAGGTTCCCTGCTCAGCAGACAGCCTGCTTCTCCCTCTGTCTGCTGCACCCTCTGCTTGTGCGCTTTCTCTCTCTCTCTCAAGTAAATAAATAAAATAGTTTTTAAAAACCCAAGGAAAAATATTTACTGAATACTTACTACAGGCCAGACACAACAGTGAGGGCTTTACATGAATTATCTCACTTAATTCTAATAATAATCTAATAAAATAATAATAGCTAATAATAGCTAATACTTCTTCAGTGCTAACTATGTACCAACATCAGTTCTAGACCCTCACTCATAATAACTAACAAGTAACTGAGGCAGGTAATATTGTCATTCCAAGTTTGCAAATAAGAAAACAAAAGCTCAGAGAAGGTAAGTAAATTGCCCGTGGTCACATGGCTAGAAAAAGATGAAACCATGTTAAGAACTCAGGCAGCTAGATTTAGGAGCTTATAATCTCAGACTTGACTTTCATGTTCTTGGACTTGAGATGGGCCATTAAGGAAACAGTACCTATATTATTTATAAATTTTTTACAAAATATTTTATTTATTTATTTATTTGACAGAGAGAGAGAGCACAAGCAGGAAGAGCTGCAGGCAGAGGGACAGGGAGAAGTAGGCTCCCCGCTGAGCAAGGAGCCCAGTGTGGGGCTTGATCCCAGGAACCTGAGATCATGACCTGAGCTGAAGGCAGATGCTTAACCAACTGAGCCACCCAGGAGCCCCCATAGTATGGGCTCGCAGATATATATTGAAGCTTAAAAGACCTACACATTTAATAAATGAGTATGCTATAATATTTGATAGCCAAGTGTCCAAAATATGCAAAATACACACCACGGGCCCTGGAAGATAAATGAGGGAGTGGGAATAGTGGCCTGTGGGTTCTGGGGAAGCCTTCCTGGAGAATATGTTGCTCTCACTAAGCCTTGTGGGATCAAGTTAATCAGGAGGTGAGGTGGGGGGAAATATTTTAGGAAGGAGATCCAGCAAGCATGGAGATGCAAATGTAAGCCACATTTAGGGAAGAATGGCCTGACAAAAGATGGGTTGGGAAGAGAGATAAAATTAGATATGAAGTAAGGACTGACTGGACATCATTTAGAAGAGGCAAAAAGAAGCATGAGATTCTTGAGAGTTACCTGACAAGAGTACACCGTGTAGCATGACTTAGAGTGGAGAGACTGGAAAAAGACAGGGAAGGGTCTCCAGCAAGGACCTCAGCATGAGAGCATGAGACAGTGAGCATTCTCTCTGACTAAAGTGATAGCAGCAACAGACAAAAAGAAAGAAGGGATACTGTGAGAACAAAATCAATAGGGCTTAATGAAAGACTGATGGAGAAAACATTTAGAGAATAGGTCTATGATGTAAAGATTTGTGCCTAGCTCATTAACATCATATCTCCACACTAGGATCTATTAATGACTGACTAACATATCATACATGCTGAAAACATGTTTGTCAAATAAATGAATGAGCCATCAAGCTATCAGCCCAAGCCCTTCATTTTGCCCATGAGGAAAGAGATCCTTAAGGTTTTATGAATTAACCAAAATTATTTAAGTGTGAGTAGCAGAATCTAAACTAAGCCCCCAAATCCTGACAACTATTCCAGAAGTTTTTCTGCTATAACTTGCTCTCAATTCAGAAAATCTTGAGAGACTATAACACTGGTAATATCAATAACAGAAACTGAGATTTGGGGAGAGATTACTAGGCTTCTTGGATAATATTAATTTGGTTTTGGACATGTAAACACTGATGCGATGACAGAACTTCTAACTAGAAATGGTCTGTAGGAGGTTTTCAATCCAGGATTAGAGTAAAAGTGAAAATTAACAACTAGAGATAGATATATTTGAGAATCATAAAATAGAACTATAAGTTGAAAGCAAGAGGAATGTATTTTTGTAAAATCATGAATAAGAAATGTTTTTAGTTTCCCATTACTTTAAATATTTGTTAGAGTACTGAAGAATTGTTGAACAAGCAATCCACTTAACGGCAATCAGTATGTTAATGGCATTGGAATCACTTCATTTGCTCATGTTAATCTTGATCTGCCTGCATACACAGTGATTCAGAGACTGCCACACTGGCTATGCTATATTGGTGCCCTCTGAAAACATTGCCAGGGTTCCAGATCTGTCTCTGTGGGTCCTATTACCATCTTTATTCTGCACTTTAGTTAGATCTTGCCAACTATTATTTTCAAAGGCAAAGCAAAAAATCTTAAAACTTTTCTGAGATTTATAGAACATGCCTATGCTATAAATGAAGCAGAGGCCTTGGAATTTTTGGTGCTTCATCATTAATGAAACAGCCTACATATCCTCTTATCTGCGAAATCTTGCCTGAACCCCACCCATGATCCTTATGCCTGTCCCCGTTAAGCAGTCAGTCATTCCGTTCCCTCCATTCTTTCAGTACTCTAAACACATTTCGGTTATAGTATATGGCATGTTGCTTTTAACTGCTTCTGTGTATATGTCTTCAACTACTGAATGTGTGTGTGTGCAAAAGCGGGATTTTTTATTTCAAGTTTTTATTTAAATTCTAGTTAGTTAACACATATGGAAAACTGGCTTCAGGTATAGAATTTAGTGATTCTTCACTTACCCTGTGCTCATCACAGTAAGTGCCCTCCTTAATCCCCATCATTCATTTAGCCCCTCCCCTGCCTACCTCCATCAACCCTCTATTTGTTCTCTATAGTTAAGAGTTTCTTATGGTTTGCTTCCCTCCCTCTCTTTTTTTTTCCCTTCTCCTATGTTCATCTCTTTTGTTTCTTAAATTTCACATATGAGTGAAATCATAAAGGGAGACAAGAGAGCACACAAGCACATGAGTGGTAGGGGAGAGGCAGAGGGAAAGAGAGAGAATCTTAAGAAGACCCCACACCCTGCACAGAGTCTCACATAGGGCTCCATCTCACGTCCCTGAGATCATGACCTGAGCTGAAATCAGTCAGATGCTTAAACAACTGAGCCACCCAGGGCCCCTATGATTTCATTTTTGATGGCTGAGTAATATTCCTGTGTGTGTGTGTGTGTGTGTGTGTGTGCGCGCGCGCACGCACGTGTGCCACAACTCCTTTATTTATCAATGTATATCTTTCAAGCCTTCTCATTTTCATGACATCAGTACTGGCACATGGCAAAAATTCAATTTATTCTGGTGAAATCTTTTAATACCTGGGCATTGGAAGAATCAGATAATCAAGATTCATCTAGAAATTTATGGAAAGAAGAAACCACGGCCACAGAGATTCATTTAGAAAGACAGAGAAACTACTTAGGGCAAACAGCTAGGGAGTGATAATGGTGTATGCGGAGAAAGGAAACTGATCTCTTTGGAGCAGAAAAACAGAAGTTGGATAGGAAAGGGAGATAAAGTTGGGTAGGGTGGGTGGGATCAGATTGGGGAGGGGTCTAAATGAAATGAACATCAGTACATTACTTTCCTATCACTACTGTAACAAACTGTAACAAACTTGGTGGCTTAAAATAAAATAAATCTATTATCTTACAGGTCTAAAGGCCAAACATCAAAAGATGGGTCTCACTAGGCTAAAACCTGCATTTCTTTCCAGATGATCTAGGGAAGAATCCATTTTCTTGCCTTCTAGAGGATGCCCATATTCTTGACTCTACGATTTTCCAACATCAAAGCCAGCAATGGTCTTTCTCAAATCATTATCCTTCAATATCCTCTGACACTTTCTTCTGCCTTCCTCTTTCACTTTTAAGGACCCTGTAATTATTCTGGGCCCATTCAGACAGTCCAGGATAATCTCTCCATTTTAAGGTCAACTGATTAGCATATTAATTCATGTGAACCATTATTCCCCTTTCCCATATAAACTTAAATATTCACAGGTTCAAAGAATTAGGACATGACAACTCTGGGGCCATTATTCTGCCTACTATACCCAGTATGGAATGGGAAGCCTCTACCTAGGTCTTTTTTTTTTTTTAAAGATTTTATTTATTTGACAGAGAGAAACACAGCCAGAGAGGGAACACAAGCAGGGGGAGTGAGAGAGGGAGAAGTAGGCTTCCTGCCAAGCAGGGAGCCCAATGTGGGACTCAATCCTGGGTCTCCGGGATCATGACCTGAGTCGAAGGCAGTCGCTTAACCAACGGAGCCACCCAGGCGCCCCTCTACCTAGCTCTTAAACCAAAAATGCCATGATAAAACATAGAGGTCCAGACTGAGCTGCCCTAAATTGCCTTCTCTAAAACCTTGCACAATTGAATTATGATGAGGTGGGTTTCTTTTGTTTTTGTTTGTTTGTTTGTTTGTTTGTTTTGGTTGGTTTTTGTTTTTGTTTTTGTTTTTCTTGCTTTTGTGCGAAAAAATTGTTAAAAAAAATAGCAGATATGCCTTAGGTACTTTCCTCACATGCAAATAAGTAACAAGTACATTTTAACCCTTCTCTGTGTATAAATGATGCTGGCCCTAAGAAATGGTCCAGTTGTCTTACTGTGGGATGTCCACATGCATAATATTTTGAATGATTTTAATTTATTTACTGGAATCTGAGTTCCTATAAAACTAGTGAGTGGTATGATTCCCATGACACTAATAGGGATGTGTGATTCTTTTGCTTTTGCATAACACTAATTAATAAAGACAATACAATGATCTTGAATGTAGTTATTATCATTCTTTGAACTCAAGGAGTTTCATATAATTTATCCTTTTTCTTTCAAAAATATGCCTATAACATTACCAGCTGCAGTATCAGTATTTGAGATTAAAATGAGAAATAATTTTCCAACATCAGTGAAAGGCATAAAGAAGTTTATAAATACAATGATCTGATTGAAAAAATAGTCAAACCAGGGGCATCTGGTTCATGCAGCCCATTAGGCATCCGACTCTTGGTTTCTGCTTGGGTCGTGATCTCCAGGTCATGGCTGTGGCTTGACTGCCCCACATCAGGCTCTATGCTCAGCCCAGAGTCTGCTTAAGACTCTTTCTCCCTCTCCCTATGCCCCTTTCTTTTCTTTCTTTCTCTCTCTCTCTCAAATAAAAATCTTTGGGAAAAAATAGACTATTTTTATATATACAAATTTTAAATTTAAAAAATGATTAAGTGAAACTTTCTGAAGTTGACTATTTATATGTATCTGTAAAGTATAGGTGATAACATCTGTGTTCATGCAAATTCCCAGGTACCAAATATCATGCTAGGCATAAGAATGGCATAAGGATCCAAAACAAGACAAAGTCATCGCCGAGGAACTTACTGTTACTAGGACAAAGACCGTACACTTTCAATAAACATATTAACAAACAAATAATCTTTTAGGTAGTGAAAAGCAATCTTAATAAAAAGAAAAAAAATAGCACAGGGTAGAAAGAAAGAGGAAGGGAATGTTATTTTAGTTAGGGTGGTCAGGAAAGGCCTGAGCAGCTATCTGAATAAAGAGCAAGCTATAGGAAGAAATGCAAAAAGGGTAAACATACCAATTTGATTCAATGAACAAATATTAATTAAGCTTGGACTATGGGTCAGGAATCAATTTTGGTGCTGGTGAGAAGACCCTGCATGAACCAGGACAAACCAGAAGAGATAAAGAAACAACAAAAAGTATATACACCATTGAGCTATATCAACAAATGTCTACCAAACACAATACACCTGAAGAGGTCAGTCTGATGACACCTGTTTCTAGATTTATGGTCTTAAAAGTTTTTGCAATAAAATGATTTGTTTAAAGTCTCAAGTGGAATTCCAGTAGATCAAATAAATAAAAATGGTTTGTTCTGTTGAAGGATCTGTGGATGTCCATAGGCCCATCCACCTCTTCTTCAAAAGTGCTCAGTTCCGGGGGTGCCTGGGTGGCTCAGTTTGTTAAGCAACTACCTTCGACACAAGTCAAAATCCCGGAGACCCGGGATCGAGCCCCACATCGGGCTCCCTGCTCCGCGGGACGCCTGCTTCTCCCTCTCTCACTCCCCCTGCTTGTGTTCCCTCTCCGGCTGTGTTTCTCTCTGTCAAATAAATAAAATCTTTAAAAAAAAAAAAAGCTCTCACTTACACTTTATAGTGATGTTAATTTCTTAGTTTTAATAACTGTACCATGGTTGTGTCAAATGTTAACATTAGGAGAAGCTGGGTATAGGATATATTGGAACTTTATGTACTAGTTTTACAACTCTTCTGTAAGTCTAAACTTACTTCCAAGTCAAGAGTTGAAAGAAAGAAAAAAAAAAAACTCACTCTTACCACTACCAGGCAGACCATTCCAAGTATTGGAAACACTACCATGCCTTGTTGATTTAACCTATTTATAAGAAACCTTCAGAAAGGGGAAGCTCCTTTCTGAAGCTTATTTTGGTTTTTAATCATTCTCAATAAAAGAAAATTATTTCTTATGACTCTTCAAACACTTAAAGCTCTGGTCTAAACCCACTTTTTCAAGCTTTGCTATCAATTAAGAGAATTAAATTGCCTTCTACAAAATAATACTTCACGATATTTTTAGAGACCACATAATTCTCCATCAACCTCCTTTCTACAAGTTAATAGCAATATCTTTATCTTTTCTCATAGGTTTTCTTTTACAAGTTTGAATCATTCAAGGGACATTTTAAGTTCCTCTTAACCTTCTAAACTATGGTATTTACAGCTTACCAAAGGACTTCCAAAAAATAAATAAATAGAAATAAACGTAAAAGAGGATCCAGTCAGTGTCAAATATCTAGGGTGAGAAGGGAGTAATTGTCAGACTTTATATACAATATTCCTCTTTGGACATTATTGCCGTACAACCTCACTACATTACCATATTTTGTTTTTTCTTACACATTTTTTCTCACCATTTATGACAGTTGTTCAGCCAAGTGCCCCAGGCATTTGCTCCTAACCAATGAACAACCAGACTGGGAACTTCAAGTCTTTCAGCAAGTCACAACTGCCAAAAATGCTCTCTCACCAGGAGACATGTTCCCTAAATTATGTAAAGTGGAAATTCATTCTGAAATCATTCACCTGATATCACTAAGCAATAAGAAAAGTAAATCAGCTAAGTTTGTGACCCTGTTGTCTGTTGGACCTCTCCACACTTTAGTTCCCTGTGTGAGAAACAGGATAAGAGTGTTTACCAACTTCACATGAGTGTTGCAGGAGTTGATTAATGCTTGTACAGCACCATCTGATGAGAGGTTCTGCGGCTGTTAACAGTTATCATAGGCTATGGAATGCCTGGGTCCCTCAAGAGCATTCCCTCGAATCCTGGTACTGTGACTGTAGGTGACTTGCTGACACCCGTCACTAGTTTGTGACCCAACTGTAATTTCAGGCATGCACACTGAGCGCCAGTAAGGCTATCACCCAAAGCTGAAAAGCAGTTTTTCTAATGCTGCGGGCTCATACACAAGGCACCAAAATAGCACTAGAAATACTATACCCATATTGCTTTATCCTAGACATCTGACACTTGTAAAGCTCATGCCAAATTTCTTGTCACATATGTGTCTGGAAGCCTTCGTGCTGAGAGGCATTTCTTATCTTCTGACATTTTAGAGAGCTGCACAAAGCTAGACAAGCATAGGCCCTCCTTTAAACAGGCATGAGGCAAATGTAAGCATTCTTTTCTGTGACCTCCAACAGACCTCATTGGACAAGATCCAAGACACCCTTCAGCACATCTGCAATCCTGAGCATGGCCCAAATATTTGAGTGTGCTTCTTCCAGTGAGTAAGAGCCGAAGTGCCCTGGCTCTCCAAGGTCATCTGGAAATGATATGCCCATTAGCTAAATGAGGAAATGTTACTGCAACCATAAGATCAAAGGATCCTCGGGGGTCCAGGGGTCCAGATACTATGTCTCTAGTGACATAGTTCACCTCCATCTATTAAAATCAGGCTTCAATTCACTCTAATTACTGTTGTGACTGATTCCCTCAAACAGAAACTAAAATAGGATTTTTAGCACATGGTACAATAGTAGATAATTTCTAGTGATTTCCTTCTTTTCCAATCTTATCTATACAACCTGCTTGACAAAGTAGGTGCCATGGCAACCCCTTTCCTAGCCACTAAGGGGAGGGGAATTTAGTAAGAGTCCCTAAAGCAAAATGTGTCAGGATAACCTAGTATTTTGTTATTTTGTTTGTCTGTTACTGTAAAGGTTTTATTTATTTTAGAGAAATAGTGTGAGGGGGGAGGAGCAGAGGGAGAATGAGAATCTTAAGCATATCCCAGGTGGAGCACAGAGCCCAATGCAGAGCTTTATACTTAACTGCTTAACCAACTGAGCCACCCAGGTGCTCCTTGTTTTGTTTTGTTTTGTTGTTTTGTTTTGTTTCAGAGGGAGAGAGGGAGAGTAAGAGCAGGGAGGGGCACAGGTAGAAGAAAAGAGAGAATTCCTAACAGGCTCCCAGGGTGGAGCCCAAGGTAGGGCTTGATCTCACTACCCTGAGATTGTGACCTGAGCTGAGAGTCAGACACTTAACCTACTGAGTGACCCAGTGCCCCAGAATAACCTAGTTTTAAATGCAAATTCCTGGGCCTTATTCCAGACCTCTGACTCAAAACCTCTGGTCAAACCAAGAAGGTGAATTTTTAACTAATTCCCCAGATTATCTTTTTTGACATTTTATTTACCCAGGTAATTTTTACATACACTATATTTTTTTAAAGCCTAACAGAATTTTCAAGTAAATTAAGATTCACACAAATGCCCAGCTTGTTGGGAGAGTTACTGGCCATTAGTATATATTTAGTGGTCATTGAGTCATCTATTCTAAACTCATCCACAAGCAACAATGATAGCACTCAAGAGTAAGGAACACATTTCATGATTCCTTCCTTCTTGAGCCTCATTGTTCTTACCTCTCCTTTGGAATAATAAGTACCATATGATGCTTCTGGCATAAGTTGCCTTGTATTGTTTAATTTCTTGTATTAGCTTTTTGTTGCTACAAACTTGCACAAATTTATTATCTTACAGTTCTATAGGTTAGAAGTACAACATAAGCCTAAAGTTAAGGTGTTAACAGGGCAGGTTCATTTCTGGAGGCTCTCAGGGAGAATCCATTTCCTTACCTTTTCCAGCTTCTAGAAGCTGCCCATAATTCTTGGCTCATGGCGCTCTTTCTCCATCTTCAAAGCAAATACCACTGCATCTCACCATTCTTCACATTTCCTTCTGATTCTCTTCTTCTCCCTCCCTCCTTTACGTTGACTTGTGATAACCCTGGGGCCATTCAGATAATCCAGGATAATTTCTTATCTCAAGATTCTTAATATGTGATTAAATCTACAAAGTCCCTTTTGCCATCTAAAATAGCATTTTCACAACTTCCAGAGATTAAGGCATGGACACCTTTGGGAGGGGCATATTCTGCATACCAAACTTTTCATCTGTAATAAGAAGGATATCTTCCTTTGGGTTCCCTCCAAAGCAGACTCTGGGAATAAGATTTAAGTACAAGTCCTACGAAGCCAAGCAAGGAGTGGAGAAAAGAGGCAGTAAGGGAGGAAAGCAAATAAGTGAGTTATTGAGCAGGGTACCACTACAGGCAATGGACTGAATTCTTCAGAACACCTTCAGAATAGTACCGCCAAGGGGCAAAAAATTGGGGGCATTATTTACCAACTCACATCATTTATCAGTTAGGGGTCACCTTAATTCCCAACACTTCAGGCACTTCCTGCTCCCCAGTTGTGGAAGGACTCCACAGCTAGAGAATGTCCTTAACAAAGACATACAAGAGATCATAAGCTTGTTCCATAGGAGGGTCCTCCAGAGTAGACCAAGAGAATGACAGCCTATGAAACAAAGGGCTTTGTTTTTCAGGGAGTGTGGTATTATATCAAAAGTTTAAATGCTCATATTCTTTAACCAAGCAATTCCACCTCCAGAGAATCTATGCTACGGGCATAATTGGACACATATGTAATGACCATCTGTAATATTTTAAAAATTGGAAATAATTTAAATTTCTATTAATAGGAGATTAGTTAAATTATGGTGATACAATTGAATACTCTACTATAATATAATGATGTTCATCTACATTTGCTGATAAGGAAAACAGTTCCTGACATAATTCTGAGAAAAAAGGCAGGTTACAAATAGTAAGTATATTATAAATCCATTTATGTAAAATTATGTATCTATAATATATGTGTGTGTGTATGCATAGCAAGATGGCTAGAAGAATGTTCATCAAAAGTCTAACAGTAGTTATTTCTAGGAAGCAGAATTTTTAATCCTTTAT
>PITA01033283.1:0-11982 GCA_004023965.1 Spilogale gracilis | reverse complement strand
TTTTTTTTTTTTTTTTTAGATTTTATTTATTTATTTGACAGAGAGAGATCACAAGTAGGCAGAGAGGCAGGCAGAGAGAGAGGAAGGAAGCAGGCTCCCTGCCAAGCAGAGAGCCTGATGTGGGATTCTATCCCAGGACCCTAAGATCATGACCAGAGCCGAAGGCAGAGGTTTAACCCTCTGAGCCACCCAGGGGCACCCAAAAACTTCTTTAAAGCATGGAAGATCGGTTCTCTAGAAGTGTTTCCCCCAGTAGTTGCCTGCAACTTTCCTGAAAACAAAAAAGCAGGAAGCAGGTATTTTTGCTTTTGTCGGAATGTCAATGTCAGGACGCAAGGGAGAAGAAGACAGGAATTTTGAAAAGACAGACATGAGTGGGTGTCCAGCATCGTGGAAGGGAAAGAGATCCAGAAGCAAAAAAAAAAAAAAAAAAAAAAAATCCCATCAGACAGACGTGTAATTGGATACAGGCCAGGGCGTAAGTAAAATGGCCGTGCATCAAAATTCGTGGTTGGTTTTGGATTAAAAAGTCAAGATGAAGTCTAGCACTGGCTTCAGACACTTGACCAAAAATCACAGGAACGAGGAGCAATGCTATCTTTCTCATGCCACCAACAGCCTGGGGAAAAGGTCTTCCCAAAGAGTGACCTCTAGTGGTCAGGAGCATCACAGTTTGCTGGAACCCAGAATTTTCTCAAAGGAGCATCTAATAATTACGCTTTCCGCTTGTTGTTGTTGTTGTTGTTGTTGTTACAACAGCCTTCTGGGGTTTGGCTTAAACAGTAAATGTGTGGTGTTTAAAAATTTTGTTAATGTTTTTTGTCTCAACCTTCCTTGTAAATGGCTAATTTAATGACCCATTCTGTGCCTATGTAAACCTTTGGCACCAACTATTACAACTATTAAGATGGCTACTTCAACACAATTGTTGTTTCGAACAACAGAATTTTACTTTTTCCTGTGAAACAGGTAAGAGAGACTTCTAAGTTCTTGCTAAATACAAAACTGCACATTTTCTGGATTTATTGGTTCACTTTCAGTCTCTGGTATAAAGGAATCCCTAATAGAGGTTATAGTAGTAATTAGGAGAGAGAGTGAGGTCAGAGGCATGAATTGAAGCCATCCTTTTGGAGGTTAACTTGACAGTGAAAATATCAGATACACGTACCTCTGAGCCAACAGTTCCATTTCTAGGGTTTTATCCTTTGATTTACTCATATACGTGAGCAGAGAGCCATGTACAAAGGGTAATATTTACTGCAGGAATTATCGTAATAAGAGAAATGGAGAAAACAACTTAAATATTCATCTGTAATAAATTATGGATCAGTCATAAATAAAATATGATGCAGATATTTAAAGGATATGGGAGATTCTTATTCTTCAATATTAAGACTATCAAAGGAAGCTGTAGGGGCACCTGGCTGGCTCAGTGGGTAGAGCCCATGTCGTCTGATCTCAGGGCTGCAAGTTCAAGCCCCACGTTAAGCCCCATATTTAAAAAATAAAGTCTTTTAAAAAAATGAAAGTTTTAGAACAGTATTTTAAAATCTTATACGCGCACGAACATAGGACGTGTGTGCAAACTGGCAGAGTTGATGGATTTTGCTCAGCCACAAACAGCCGTCCCACCAAGGAGGTACTGGCAGAGTTGATGGATTTTGCTCAGCCACAGACAGCCGTCCCACCAAGGAGGTAGTGTGGCCCTTAAGCTCTTAAGCCAAACTGCCTGAGTTCAAATTCTGACTTTATCAATGACGATCTCTGTGATTTGCGTCAGGTTCTTTGGCTGCTTCGTGTCTCAGTTTCCTCCTCTATATCAGGGGACGATACATTTGGAGGATTAAATTCATATGTATGAAGCACCAGAAAAGTGCTAAATGTGCTTTGCTAGTATTTTTTTTTTCCCCCTAACTTACACTTTCAAAAACTAAGTGCTGGGGCACCTGGGTGGCTCAGTTGTTAAGCACCGGCCTTTGGCTCAGGTCACGATCCCAGCGTCCTGGGATGGAGCCCCACATGGGGCTCCCTGCTCGGTGGGAAGCCTGCTTCTCCCTCTCTCACTCCTCTTGCTTGTGTTCCCTCTCTAGCTGTGTTTCTGTCAAATAAAAAAAAATAGAATCTTAAAAACAAAAAATCCTGAAAACTAAGTGCTGATATCTGCAGGAAAATTATGTGAAGGGGGGTGAAATCTCTCTACTACCCTTGCAGCTCCTGTGAGCCTATAATTATTTCAAAACAGAAAGTTGGTTTTTGTTTTTGTTTTGTTTTTTTAAGATTTATTTGAGAGAGAGAGCATGAGAGGGGAGAAGGTCAGAGGAAGAAGTAGACTCCCCATGGAGCAGGGAGACGATGGGGGCTCTATCCCGGATCTCTGGGATCATGACCTGAGCCGAAGGCAGTCGCTTAACCAACTGAGCCACCCAGGCGCCACCTCTAATTTTAGTATTTTGAGGACACTCCATATCCTCAAAAGCCATTCACAAGGACTATACCAATTTATATTCCCACAAACAGTACACAAGGATTCCTTTTCTCAGCACCCTGACCAACCCTTGTTTTTATTTTCTCATTTTTAAAGGGCATGTTGCGTGGGACCTTATTTATGGGAGGCCTGTGCAGCTTGGATCCGGAGTGGATCTCTGCGGGGGTTTTGTGTTTGCTTCTGCCAGTTCTTTACTGTCATGACTAGCCCACGGTCTTTTTTTGTTTTGTTTTGTTTTTGCTTGTGATCTCCTGGGTATCAAAATCCAAACCCAAAACCTCTTTGTGGTGTTGGACTCAAGTTTTTAGCAGAGACCTTCTCCACCTGGAACCCCTTCCTTGGTTGTGCCTATCCATGGGTTTTCTTAGGCCATTTCTTCCTGTGACACTGTAGCCCTTGGCAGGCTCTAGTTGTAGCATTAAGCTTTACAACCCAAGCCCTCCATGGAGAGTACTCCTGCTCCCTCTTGGGAGCCACAGCGCCACCCAGTGGCTTTATCGCGCTGGTTGTCAATCCCTATTTCAGCCTCCAGGGATTTTCCCTCACATTCTTGTGAGATCAAGCCCTGTATATAAGAGGGATGCTGACAGTATCACCCTGCTTTTCTAAGTATTTGAGGTGGTGGTGGTGTGGATTTCCAGTGTATTACTCTAGGGGCGCCTGGGTGGCTCAGTGGGTTAACGTCTGCCCTCGGCTCAAGTCATGATCTCAGGGTCCTGGGATAGAGTCCTGCATGGGGCTCCTTGCCCAGTCGGGAGCCTGTTCTCCCCCTCCTTGTGCTCAGTCCCTCTCTGGGAAAGGAGAATGAGAAAGAATGAGGAAGGGAGGGAGGAAAAGAAAAATTTATCACTCCACTGTGTCACTGGAACTGGAAGGCCTCCATCATACGATTATATAAAAATATCAGCGAGCGATGGGAAGGAACAGAAGACAAATGGAAACACATGTGTTGGAGAAGTGGGATTAGAGAGGAGACCCTTCTTTTAAAAATTACCTTTCTATTATTGTTAATGCAACACAATTCAGGGGAAAAGAGAGCTGACCTAGATAGCTGAAGCCCTCAGCTGAAAAAACGAGCCAGTAGCACAGGTTTGGGGTGTTACATGTTTATTTAAATCAAGCTTTTAAATTATATCCACCTACAGTCTGTAAACAGATACAGTACACATGTTAAGTAAAAGGCTGTTAGATCAGAAGTGGTAGAAAAACGAGAAGATCCCTTCGTACACAGGCACCTCATCAGTCTGCGGGCCGATGCCATGGGGCCAGGTTTCAGTTGAAGAGTTAAATGAAAAACCAGAAGTTTAGCTCAACTCCACCTGCCAGGATGGAGTTCAAGACAGATACCTGTTCCACGTTCTAGTAGGATGGAGTACAGCAAGGCAACTGTGAAGTTTTTACATTCACAGATTAGCTGAACTAGTACGAATCAAGCTTTCCCCCAGATGTCTCCCTCCTTATTACCATAATTAGTAAGAAGTGAGAATATTAAACGATGGACCACAGGTGGTTACAAAAATAGAGAACTCGCAGAGTAATAAATATCTACAGTCAGCAGAGCACGACTTATAAAATTCGCCTTTTTCCATTGGAAGTTATGCTCAAGTCGGCGGACTTCAGATCGGCAAGAGAACACTCATAAAGAAAAAACATTCAAGTATGAAACCCAGAGTAGGAAGCTGAATGTGGATGAGAATATATGAGAAAACAAAATCCTAACGCCTCACATCTAGTTATCCTGCTTCATAAACACAATTAGCTTACAGCCCTTGAAGTATCTTAAAAAGTAATACTTTATTATCTATGTACAAATTTTTAAAAAGATTAATCATGAGACAAGCAAAAACTGATGAACAGTGGCACTAAAGACCAATGTAACTTGTAGATTTTGTGTGCTTTCATACACTTCTGCGTATGAGGATTTAAAATACCCCCGAATGTTTTAAAATTCCCACAAAAATCTATTCTACAATCATTTCAGGTATAGAAGGGAAAAAAGTCCCAAACTAGAAAATTGGGAAAAAAAAAAAAGTCAAAATCTCAAAGTGACTGAAAATCCACAAGTGACATTCATACATTCCCTTAACACTTCCCAAGTGCTATGTAAAGTAACTATCATGCTATCCTGAAATCAATCTCATTTAAGAAGATATGGTAATTCCCATTCTAATTGTGGAATTAAAAGCACTTATTCGACATCATGTGCGTTTCAGCGAGGTTGACATCTACTTCTTGTACCCGAGAGTGTCACCTTAAAGCTTCATCTAAGATTCATTGCAGGCCTGAACTGTGAAAGTTCAGAGCGAAAATACCACAGGTAGGTAGTTACTCAGCCTAACTTCTGCAGGGAGTGAAGGTACACTGAGCCCGTTCTCAGGTCACTGCAGCCTAGAACAGCGTTCCCTTAACTCGGCAAGATTCTCTGCCAAAGAAATCTTCGTAGTCTAAGGTGTCTGGAACCTCCAGATAGATGAGTTCTCCTGACATGATAAAATACATTCTATGCCCTCAAGAGGGGTACGCAGAGGCAGCTTTTCCCAATGGCCTTGACCAACACCCCGAACAAGCATAGCATCCCAGGGCACTCAAGTCCGATGAATATGGTTTGACAAATGCCAATCTGAGCAGAATTTCTAAAGCAGTGGTTCTCAACTTGTAGCGAGCATCAGAAACACACAGAGGGCATAGGGAAGCACAGCTACCTTATCCCACTTCAGAAGTCTGGGGTGGGACCCAGGAGCCTGCATTTCTGAGACTCTAAGCGATGGTGTGAGGACCACACTTGGAGTGACACCCACCTAGACAACGGCCCACACCAATCTAAGCAGCAGGAAGCCCTACTCAAGTCCCAGTGAGGGCTCACAAGGCATCTGCCACAGCAGCAGGAGGTCAGATGAGCCCGGTGATGCCTGAGGTCTGGGCGCCTTGGACGGGTGGAGAACACTGGACCCCCAGCTCTGCCCCTACTCACCAGGTGACCAGGCACCGTGACTGCAACTCAAAAGAGGAGTAACAGGAGTCCCATCTCAGTGGCTCTGTGAGGCTTAGAGGAAATGTTTGCAGAAAAGGATTACCCAACAAAAAGCATCATACAAGGGTCATTAATCAGTAGAATGTGTCAGTCACAGCAGGAAAATCCCAGATGCGTTTTCTGCCTTCCACCACTGCTGAGCCTTTATGAAAGCACATTCTGGTAGCTAATGATGATAAGAGGCTAAAAATGCAGAAAACTGCAAAGAGGAAGATATGTAAGTGGATCACCTAATTAAAAATCTCTAATTGTTAAAAAAAAGATCAACCCACAATCAAAGTAGTTAATTATGCTGGCTCTGAGAGAGAGTTTAAGTTACAGTATGTTGATCTTTGAACACACTCACTCCTCTGTTCTACCATTTAATGCTGGTTCAGTTTTAACATCAAGAGAACGAGAAAAAAAAAAAATCCCTTCACTCAAATGCATATGGATACGACGTAAAAAATTTAGCTGAGATCATTCCCATCTTCTAAGCTACCACGGTGGGAAAATTTCCGAAGTCATTTTTTAAAAAGGACCTTAATAGTTTGGGCTCATAGAAATATCCACAGCATTAGAAATGAACAGAGACTCACACGTCCATTTGTTGCCCCCCACATCTCAGCCAGTGAACGGAGTCTTGCAATTCAAAAAAGAACTGGTAAAAAACCATCCGCACCCATGACAAGATTATGGTCAAGCGAACATCGTGTTGCCCAGTCCTGGTTTCCACCTGAACGGGAGAGGCAGCACGTTCCCTGGCACGCGGCACCGTCCACTTTATACGTGTTCTGGGTGGCTCTGGAGACAGGACAACATCTCTTGGACGGGTTTGCCTTCATAGCAGATCTGATACACCGCTGTAAACAACGGGAACCTGGTGGGGAGGAAGCATGAAGACAGACAAGTTGAGCCATCTGGTTTACCTCACAGAACAGAGTGTCTTCCTCTCCTAACACAGTGCAGGTGGGTGTGCTACTCTGGACAATCAAGTGAGTGCCTTCCATACTCCTGCCCCTGCACCGCGACTGTAAGATGCTGATCTGACCGAGACCCTCCCCTGCCTACTTGACGAGGAGCACAGTCTCCCGAACAAGGCCCACGGTAATCCCTGCAGGGCCATCTGTGGCCCTTCATAGGAAGAGCTGCAGTTCGGGCTCTTGGGCAAGTCTGGAATGAGTCTCCAAGCTTCTGTCAATAGCTTAGAAGACCGGAGAATAAATTTTAAATGGCAAGGAGGTATTGCCCTCCCGCCTCCAAAAGGGATCGTCCAAGGATAAAGATGAGGTGGCCCACACACGTGACCATAAATAGTTCTGGTCTGGAACACTCCTGCAAGAATCAATGTGGGCACCCACAAGTAGCAAAGCACTGATCTCAGGATGGAAGCTGGATTTATTTTGCCTTTTCTTCCAAGCTGTGAACACAGATATAAATGAAAGTTTGAAACGGCTGCAGGTACAAAGGTGTGGGCCAATAATGCACCGTGAGAAAAGGACAGCATTATCCCAGGGTCCAGCTGGCTCAGCAAGTATTTGAAACAGTAGGTGTCATTAAGGAAATAACAAAGTTAATTTCAATCAGGCTTTTAAACACACATACACACACACACACAGAGCCCAGAGTAACCTTGACAGGATCCATGGAGTCCTATTTTTTTTTTAAAGATTTTATTTATTTATTTGACAGAGAGAAACACAGTCAGAGAGGGAACATAAGCAGAGGGAGTGAGAGGGAGAAGCAGGCCTCCTGCCTAGCAGAAAGCCCAATGTGGGGCTCGATCCCAGGTCTCCAGGATCATGACCTGAGCTGAAGGCAGTCGCTTAACCAACGGAGCCACCCAGGCGCCCCAAAGGATCCATAGAGTCTTAAAGGCCATTCTGAAAGTTATCTAGTTGGAATCCTATAATGATAACTTAATTTAAGAACGGCAAATAGCCCTGGTAGGTCGTATGTCTATCACTGTGGGTTTTTTAAGGTACAGAATGTTTTATTTTTTTGGAGTCAAACAGGCAGTCAAATCCGGTCTATCCGTTCTGTGCAAGTTTCCCAACTGCTCTGTCAAATGGGGCATGACCTGTTGTTGTGCTAAAGGCCTGTTGGATGAAGGGACGTAAATGTAACCTACAGAACGCTTAGTGGTCGGTGGATGTGTAGTAAGTGACAGTTTATACATATGGCCCCTAGGGCCAGCAAGCTCTGGGAGGATATGGCCCCAAATGTTTTATTCACCTCTCCATCCTTGGGGCCTGGCACAGTACACAGACGAGGGCAGGGGTCAGTGAATATTTGCTGAATGAACCCCTGGGAATGAGTTAGAGCCTATAGATTTTAGCCCCTTCATCATTCCATGGCTTAGTTTTCCCGATCCCATGATGTAAACAACTTGTGTGTCCCCAAAGCAGGGCAGGAGGTGATGAATGGCCACCCAAAGCCATTCCCAAATCCCTTCACTCTTCACCAACATAGCAAATAGCCTAACACTCAGTTTCCCAGCCTTCCTTTCTGCTAGAATTAACCAAGGAAGCAAATTCTAGAGAACAAGATCCAACACCTCTGCTGAAGGCTTCTGGGGAAGACAATCCCTCCTTGAGGGGCACTAGAGGGAAGCTCTGCTCCTCCAGACTGCACCCGCTCCATGTCACTGAGTGCGGCTGTGTGTGTGATGTATGGAGCCGCTGCAGGCATCTTGAGGTTCTGAGGAAGACCAGCAGGATCACTGAGATTCTGAGCTAAAGGCACTGCACCAATATCAATAATGTCCACCTCCAGAATCCTTGTTCCATTAGAAAAATAACCCTATGGTTTGAGGCATTTTTAACTGTGCACTGCTCTTACAGCCAGAAGTGCTCCCAACTTTCGCAATCAGCACTTCCAAATTGTGTAGATGTGATGTTAACAAGAGATTTGGAGTATAGGTGGTGGGCGGTGGAATTTTTATGGACAAGTGACTTTTTTAATCCTCACAAGGCCCCTATGAGATGGGTAGTAACATTATCCCCGTTCCATAGATAAGAAAACTGAGGCACAGTTTCTGATTCTGGAGCAGAGATTCAACCACTAGGCTAACCTGCCCATCTAAATGTTACTTTATATAACATAAAATGCCGTTAGCCAATTAGATCAGTTTGGGAGCTCTCAAAATAAGGTTAGAGGTTAAATGAGGACAAAAGCCAATATTTCATTGAAAAATATCGGCATAAGCCAGTCAATCAGCCATCGTACTAATGGACACTGAGGACTTAAGATATGTCAGTCTTCAACTAAGCATAGGATGTGGAATATTATCAGGAAGGCCCCGGCCCTCAAGCTGCTTACAACATTGTTCTGGGCTGAGTTGTGTCCCCGGCCCCCAAATTCATCCCATGAAGTCCTAACCCCCAGGACTTGTATTTGAACACAGGGCCCTTAAGATGATAATTACATTAAAAGGGGTTCATAAAGTGTGGGCCCCAAACCAACATGGCTGGTGTCCTTATGAGGAAAGGAGATTAGCACTCCCACATGGACAGAGGGAAGACCACATGAAGACCCAGAGGGAAGACAGCCATTTACAAGCCAAGGGGAGAAGCAGCAGAAGAAGCACCTGCTAATGGACTCCCAGCTCCTAGAACCGTGAGGAGGAAATTTCTGCTGTGTGAGCCTCTCCGTGTGTGTGGTATTTCGCTGTGGCCACCCTCGCCAGCGAATGCAAGCACCTGATACCCTCGCTCATAAAGACGCATGCACAAGGAAATTTAATAAAGCCAATTTTTAACAGAAGAAAAACCCAGACGATGTGACTGACTATCCGTTGAATGAACTGTGGTTCTCCCCCTGGGGGGTGTTCCGCGGCCATTCTGTGGGACTCACTGGCACAGATGCACCGTCTTCAAACCACGTCCTCAAACGAAGAAGAGCAGAGCAGAACACGGAGCACAGCTCCCCTTCCCAACAGAAGGATACACTAAAAACTCGAGAGAGCTGCCTGCGTCGAAGGTGGGGCGCCGGAGTTAACTTTTCACTGGGGGACTTTTTCTAGGATTTGTGTATCTTTTTTTTTTTTTTTAAACCACGAGCATGTGCCCCTCTCCCCTCCAAATTCAGAAGAATGAAAGTAAAATCGCGTGTTTATGTAAGAAGCCCATAGTCCTTTAGCAATAGGATGGTCTAAACCTGGGGTCAGCAAGGTACAGCCTGAGAAGCCAGCTAAGGACGGCAAGCTAAGGACAATTCTTACGTTTCAAGGGCCATAAAAGAAAAAAAATATATATATATGACACGTGAGCTGCAAAGACTAAGTATTTATTATGCGGTTCATTACAGAAAAAGTTTGCTGACCACTGGTGTAAACAGCCTTGTCAAAGTGGGGAGTTATTTGCATCTAGAAGTGGTAGATGAAGGCCGCTGAGGACAGACCGGGTCACCTCAAGGGTGGTCAGTGCTGACGCACATCAAGGACAGCCATCCCACAGGCCCAGCAGCAGGAGGACAGACACACACAGAAGTCTCTAAGAAGGGGGTGCCGGGGCAAAGGGAGGTCTGCTTCAGCTGAAGGGGTTGTAGGGCATCACAGGACATGGTGTTAGAGGTTCCATGGGTACAGAACTGAGAGACCCTGCCCCCAGTGTCAACCTAAGGACTCCTTCCGGATGAGCAGGAGGCTTGCGAGTTAGAAGGCAATCATCAGGTGCACTAGTTTGATTTGGTGGGTAAAGAAAACTGGGGCACAGACGAAATATGACCTGCCCAAGACCACATGGCTAGGAAGCCACCAGGTGACTGCAAACGCTGTCCTCCCACTCCCGGTCTTTCCGTAGGCAGAGAAGCGGGGAGCAAAGAGACAAGACAGTAGGATGACAAAGGGGAAGAAATCAAGGGAGAATGGCAGAACTCCGGCTCTTTCTGAGCAGCCCTGGGAGGGGTGTGCAGCGGGAGGGAGAGCCCCCTAGAACTCTGCACCCCAGCCAGTGGGAAGTGTGGTGTCCCCTCCAACCCAGCAGTGACCTCATTAAGCACAGGCACAGCCTGTTCCATTTCTAATCAGGAGAAAGAAAATGGGACATGACGGAGGAGGGGCATCTGCTCAGAGCCAAGTTTCACCTGCTGGATTACACCTGCTTTTCTGAAAGAGGCACAGGCGCTGATCCCAGAACACCAGTTCCAATCCGTAGCCTCCCTGAGTTCCACGATGAAGACAGACTCATCCATTCATAGAATCCTATCAAATATGCCCCATGGTGGCAGACAGATGGCACTTTAAAACCGTGATTAGAAGATCACCAGCATCCAAACACAAGTATTTTCTAAGACTTCAAAAAACTCCCGATAAACACTTACGGTCATTAAAGCAACCCCACCACACAGAAACACATCTGTTTCCCCTCAAGTGTGGCCCATCAGAGGTGTTTTTCCTTTTAGCCACGATTTAAAGCTAATTCTCCTCTGGAAGCCTGTTTTTGCCTTCTGTGTCTGCCTGGCTGGTTTTGAAAGCCATTTCAAAAAAATAAAATGCAAATTAAAGGAGAGAGATGAATGTCCTGTCCTCCCTCCTTTTCAACTTTCCCTAGGGAACTCCATGGGTCATCAGTGTGAACTGGTCCAGAAAGGAGGAGAGCTGGGTGTAGGGGAGGTAGGGGTGGCCGAGGCCAGCAGACATGTGGACTGAGGCGAAGAGGAGGAAGGAAACACACCAGAGAACCAGCAGCCACGTCTCTAACCATTACCGGCTCAGGGGGAAGTGTGCACTCCAGACTGGCCGCATGTGACACTGTCCGCACAGCTGCCCAGCCCCCTCCTCTCCCAGGCAGGCAAGCCTCCCCCGCCCTCCCAAAGAGTGAAGCATACACAAAATATGCTGCCTATGCAGTTATTAGATGGTGGTGTTGGCCTCGTGGTTATGGAAGAAGGCTCAGCAACTGAGCAAGACAGAGGGCCACAGGGCAGTTGCACAGAGGCTGGCGGGCTCTGTGGGGCTACAGGGTTTACTCCCTCCATCAGGTGGCCGATCAGGCCGTCCCAAGACCACCTTCAGCAGCTGACCATCCCAGAAGAGCAGTGGAGGCTAGAGGCACCCGTCCACCCCCGGGACACAGACCCTGCAATGCTGCTCTGCAAACCTTAATGTAGGTCACTTCTAGTGGGAGCATTCTGGGGTACCTTTATGTTTCTTGTTTTCTGAATTGTCTGACCTTTTATTAACAAGACTGTGTCTATAATAACAAGGTAATCTTTTTTTTTTTTTAATTCAAAACTTATGACATGTAGCTCTTACGGAACACCCTGCAAGGATAAACCAGAACCTTAAACTTCATGTTTTGTAACACGTTTTACAGAACTGAGTTCTTGGGGTGCCTGGGGGCTCTGACTCTTGGTTTCCGCTCAGGTCATGAGATTGAGCCCCGTGTCAGGTGCTACACTGGGCATGGAGCCTGCTTAAGATTCTCTCCCCCTACCCTGCCCTCTAACCCTCCCCCCACCCCCTGCTTGCTGTGTCTCTCAAAAA
>PITA01033282.1:0-12837 GCA_004023965.1 Spilogale gracilis | reverse complement strand
TTATTGACTTGATACAGAGAGAAACACAGCCAGAGAGGGAACACAAGCAGCAGGAGTGAGAGAGGGAGAAGTAGGCTTCCTGCAGAGCAGGCAGCCCAATATGGGACTCTGGGATCATGACCTGAGCTGAAGGCAGAGGTTTAACCACTGAACCACCCAGGCACCCCTGTTTTGTTTCTTAAATTCCACATATGAATGAAATCATATGGTATTTGTCTTTCCCTGACTGACTTATTTCACTTAGCATAGTAGCATATTTCTTTGGAACTGTAGTAGTCTGGAAAATATCATAAATTAAAAAATCATGTGGCCACACATGAAAGCAGAAACCTCTTATTTGTTTTGTTTAGCTCTTTTTCACAGAACCCAATTTACAGAAATTTTAATAATATCCCTCCCTTTTTCTTGAGTGGTTTTTAAAAATATTTTTGCCTGAATGACTTAATACAGTGTTTATAAGACATTCTTTTGTTTGTTTCTTTTATGAACTGTATTTCCTTTCACTCTGGATAATTAAAGAAATATAATTTATGTTCCTAGTTTTGTATTGGAACATCTAAAAGGCTTTCAAGGATAATTTCTAAAAGAAAGTAGAGGCAAGGGTCTATGTCTATGAATGTCTCAACAATATTATTTTGATAGATCATAAGAGGATTCATCACACAAGGATAAGTTTAGAAGAGGTAAAACAAAGGAATCATTTCCTTAGAAAACCGGATATAAATAAGTAAATTGTTAGGTCAAGGAAGGGGAAAGGAGGGGGCAACTGAACCCTCAGCGTGACTCTACCATTCTGGTTATTGGCTTGGAACCTGCACTGTGTGTTATCAATTACTCTAAAAACCAACAATAGGAAAAGGTTAGAAACTTAATGAGAAAAAGCAAAGCACCAGGAAAACTAGTAATCTCTGATGACTCTCAAACTCTTGTGAGGAAAACAGCCAGCCAGAGAAGCTGGAATGAGAAGTGGAAGAGATTCTGAGAGATGATGATGAAGGTGGGAGAAACAGAATCAGGTGGTGGGAGTGACTGATGGCTGGGTAGGACAGCCAAACCAGTATCTGATCAGGCTTTTACTTAAATTCCACATCTCTAGATTAGGAGAATGGCTCATTGCCCAGGAGTGTAGGAATTGCCTAGAACAGTTTTTTAAAAATCAATAGCTTTTCTGCTTTATGAAAATATTCACTCTTACATGTAGACATACTGGTTTGGAAAAGAAAGAATTGCAGAGAAAAGAGGCTGACTTCCTATTCTTCCAGTCACAGAATCAAATCACATGCTTCCATCAAACAACAGGACACAGAATGAACTATTTAATGAGGTTGCAAGGCTTTTGGGGGTGTCTTTTGCATTAGTGCTTGAGGGCCTGATTCAAATTCCCATTTTTCAAGTTCCTATTGGTGCAAGCTCTTTAACCTCCTTCATCAGTAAAGAAGGGTATGTTATGTATTAATAGTACCTACCTCATTGTGGTGAAGGTTCAGTGTGTTCATGTATATGAAATAGCACATGGTAATCATTCTTCAAATGTTAGGTATTCTTAGGAGCAGTCAAGGGAGCCACTGTTACCTTTGTATCAGAAATGGAAGCTATGGGGAAAGCTCAGGGTCACCGTGTCTCCCCACTGCTGCCTCCAGGTGGTGGCTTTCGTCACCTTCCTTCAGAAACCTCTCCCACATGGCACACAGTCTTCCCTTCCTCAACACTGGGGTGCACCATCCTGACCTCGTCCTTACATCCACTGTGACTTTGATGCTCATGGCTCATGAATGGGTCACGATTATCAATGTAATGTGTCATAACCCATGTTACAAAAGGATGTAGAATGGAATAGAGTAGATGAGTCGCAGCACATCGTATTAAATTCATTTTAAAATGAAGCTTTTGTTGCATTTCATACACACGTATACTGCTGTGCATGCTGGGTTCCTCAATTTCCTCTGCTCCAAGAACTTTCTTTCACAAGTTCCCCCACTTCAGTGACCACACCTATAACCACGCCTGGACCTGGTCACTCCCAAGAGAGTATCCACCTCCAAAACTTACTTCTGTTGTGTAGCCACTGCCCCTTCTTTTCTGCTATTTTTCCCATGTCTTTCACTGTTTATTATTTTTATTTTTTTCTTTTTTAACCCATATTTCTTAAATCTAAACTTTCTGCTTCTCAGTATTCCTGCTGTGACTGACTTAGCTCAGGTCATCAGTGTCTTTCTTCATGACCAGTGGATTTAACCTCTCACATGATCTCTTTGTTGCTCTCCATTACTACCCTCTTCAAGTTCCTGGCTGACTGTGGCATTCCTAAACTTAAAAAGTGTGTTCTGGTTCCCATTTGTCTGAACTCAAGAGGCTCTTCTCAGCAGTACCCAATTCACCCACCAGAATTTATTTTCCTTAAGCAGAGTTCCTCTAACCAAACTCTTCATTTCCTCATTTCTTACATGCATCCACATATAGATCTGTCACAACTTTTTGTCCTGCCACAACCCTGTTCTGGGGATCTACTCCATCACAGCCCCTGATGGAGCAGATCTGTGTATGCATCTCACACTGCTATCACAGCCTACCAGCCATGGCAAGGTCTCTAATTCAAGGGCAGAGTGCAAGGATTGGCCAGCATGCTGTGACAAGTGTGGTGAGATTCCTCTCTTAGGAGATCAGGCAACTCTTCCAAGGAAGCTATGGGAGCTACACATGAAAAGTCCTGCAAGTTGAAGCAGAAGAAACCAGTCCACAGAAAGAGAACCAAACAGGGACCAGCAAGCAGCCCCCAAGAGAGAGAAACAGAGAATGTATTTGCTTTATATCATTGGCCAGTTCTCAGTTCCCAGGAGGCCTGGCCGAATAGGAGAGCCTGTCCTTGGGTCCCCTTTGAGATCCTAGTGCCATTATATGTTGACTTTCCGTGAGTGACTTTCCGTGGCCCTCTTTCTTCCATCCAAGAGTTTAGACTAGAACTTTCAGACATATTGTCCAAAACGCGATTCTGTGCCTTTGCAAACATTCTGTGATTTCTGGAGGAAAGTTGCCTATGTGGCAACTACCTACTTATCTTTTGGGAAAATAAATGCCCCTTTGTAGTCCACACCCCTCAGGCCAGTCCCTTTTGAGTATGCCTTTAGAACTTTGCTCATTCTTTGTTATCGTAATATCTATTGCACTGCTTTGTAATTTTTTGTGTTTCTGTATCTGTCTCTGGACTCTCAACCTCTTGAGGACATATCCCTGCTAATATTTTTATCTCTGCAATCTGGGAGTGAGTAGCAGATTCCATTGGTTATCCACACCACGTACCCTGGAGAGTTCACCTGAGAGAGTTCTTGTATTTTCCGACTGACTCTCTGTGTCTTCTTGCTGGACAGTGCTCCATGCAGGCCAGAGACCAGCAGATTAGTACCCCAGGAGGGATCCTCCATCAGGGAGGAATGGGAGTTGGTAGATGAATACTTCTGTTTCCTGCCCCTCAGTGGGTCCACTGTGTTCTCCACAGTCACTGAGAAGGGCTTCTGTGAAATCGAGCCACTTCCCTGTCTCATTTCCTCACTCCTTCATTGTGTCTTCTGGAATAACCTCCCAAATAAACTACTTGCAGTGAAATAAATACATGTCTCAGGGATTACTTGTAGGTGAACCCAAACCAAGAAAGGAGATAAGGCACATAGTGCTCAACAGATAGTGAATGAACAGCTGAAGCCTTCAGTCCCTCACCCCTCTTCCTGTTGGCACGGGATTTCAAGAGATGACCCTTTACCCCAGTTCAGGCTTCTTCTAGACAGGCCCCATGATCATGCACTTTGACCTCAAGCTCATCAGCACCCTCACTTCCCTTGGTCACTGGTCATTCAGAAAAGTCTACCCTGATTGTCCTGAAGGACTGACACAGCCCTGGTCTCCCTCCAGTCTTGCCCCCGGGAGAATAAGTATTGCTCAGGAAAGTCTCCTATTATTGGTTGTTTGAGGCCATTTCACATCATTTTCAGCTCTCAGCATAAGTTTAAAATTCTTTCATTTCCCCCCATTCATTTCTTTTAGCAATCTCTACTGAGACTATGTCCACCTTTCCCCAGAGTACCCACTCCCATCTTCATTCTCCCGCTTGCCCTCCCAGTGTTTGGAGTCCTTGAGTGAGTGAAGTTACCAAGTTGCAGCATTTGCTAGGAGAGCTGAGATTCCAGAATCATAGTGAGGCCTGTGTGATAGCCAGCTAGAGGTGGGAGACAAGCTGTAGACATGCCAAGTACAGTGCTGTGCACAGGGCAGTATATGATTGATGAAGGACTGTCAACCTGTCAAATGGTCTGGATTAGCCATGGGAAGATGGTGCTGTGGGGATACTGAAACAACAGGACAACACTTGAGTAAGTACTATTATTCCCTCCATCTTTATATATGAGGAAATTGAGGCACAGGAGGTGAAATAACTTGTTCGAGGTGGCATAGCTGATAAATGGTAGAGACAGGATTTGGACCCATACAGTCTGGCTCAGAGACCATGAACTTGAATATTATATAACACTGTATCTGCAGATTTTTGAACATAAAATTATTGATAAATGACAAGTCAGCACAATAGCATCCATCAGCTGCCTCCCAAAGCTGGGATGCTTATAATACATATCAATTCAATCAATAATACAGATGAAACAACCCAGATGATGGATGTCTCAGGTCCCTTCCAATGCTAAGATTTGGTTTTTCCTTCTTGGTATAGACAGGGAAAACCTGCTTTCAGACCTATCTAGAATATACTTAAAATTTTACTGCTGTAGGTGATCGAAGTCAGGGATGACTTGCCTGTGCAAGGACTGGCACATTCAACGTCACACAGTCTCCAAGGACACACTTTCAGTGAACACCAGTAACAGCATTTTCATACCCGAATAATCTCTCTGCCAGCTATGTCAGATTTTCAGATTTGCGAACTGTCACTTGGAATGTATAGGAGGTAGCAGATGCTTTGTCCTTGACCACTAAGATAAAGGAACTGATTAGAAACTATCTCAGGCCAGAATTTGGGTCTGCTACATATAGTAAGGATTAGCTCATTAGTGCTAATCCTGGCTCAGAGGCTTACTGGTGCATTTTCTCTGTGTTGTTTGGGTGCAGCTTTTGTCCTATGAGCTACTGCCCTGTTCTAGATACCTAGTGCTCAGGCACATTTTAAAATGTAAAGGAATAAGCACTGTATAGTAAACTCTTGGTGGAGATGGATCCTACCGGAGGGTCAGATGTACATTCACAGGACCCTTCCTTCTCTCTTTTTTTCTTTCTCTCTTTCTCTCTCTCTCTCTCTCTCTCTTTCTTTCTCCCATTCTTTTGATTTTATTTATTTATTTGATATATATAGAGAGAGCACAAGCAAGGGGAGCAGCAGAAAGAGAGAGAGAGGGAAAAACGGGCTCCATCCCAGAACCTTGGGATCATGACCTGGCAGATGCTTAACTGACTGTGACACCCAGGTGTCTCCACCGGACCATTTTATTAAATTTACTAAGAAGCAAATTAATAGGTCTCAGATATTCGGCCATTTTAGAATAAAAAATTACTCAACCTGTCCCTAATAAAGCCTTATGGGAGTGCTAGAGAATACAGTCCAGAAAAGATTACCTCAAAAATGTAGGCATAGTATGTTGAGAAGAAAGAAAGAAAGAAAGAAAGAAAGAAAGAAAGAAAGAAAGAAAGAAAGAAAGAAAGAAAGAAAAATGAACACAGGCATGGACCACACCTTGTTTTACCTCTTCTTTCCAAACTTAACCCCAAAGGTGGAGGAGGACAGAGGCTGCCTGGAGGCTCCTGCTCATTTATTTACCCCCCTGCCTCCCTCCTCCTTTCGCAGAATAGCTTCCAGTTTCTGACACTGGTCTCTCTGCCTTAGAGGCACCCATGCAGTTAGTTACTCTCGGCTCTGGGCCCCTGCAGGATAACCTCCCCTCATGACTCTTTACACAGCTTTTGTGAGTCGTCTGTGTACTGGGTGTTGAATAAACGTTTGGTGACATGATCCATGTATGCACGGGGTCTGCAGGGGTGACTTTGAAGGACCTCTGGCTCACAGCCATGCCAGATGCCTTACCAACGGGCCTCTGGATATCACACACCCCATTTCTCTGATGAGAGAAACTGAGAGGCAAAGAGGGTTATTTGCTCCAGCTTGCATAGTTCACGGCCTACAGAGGCTCCACTCCCCCATTTGGTCTGCAAGGTATTAACCGACAAAATTAAGTATTCTTTCCCGAAGGAGCAGAGGGATGGAAACCTGGCTGGGCAAGTGGCGGCACAAATCGAGGCTTGCTTTGGGACGGGACGAAATGGGACATCTTTTTGCCGTCATTTATCTGAGAGATGATCCCCCCAAATAAACAAGTCTCAGATGGCTACATTTTGAAACGTCTCTTAGCCTTCTGAGCCTGGCGGGTCCCGGGCCAGAGCTTAGTTCAGTGTTGCCTTCGAGCCCAGGCCGACCCCTCACCACGCCTCCCGCGGGTGCCTGGAGGATGCGGGGCTGGAGGAGGGGTACGCGGGGCAGAAAGAGTAGGGTGCAAGGCGGGTCCGGGGGCAGGACTGGCCCATCCTCCGGCCTTCTCGGGACTACCGAGATGCGGTCACCATATAAATACAGTCGTCTTTGCTGCTCACCCCTCCCCGCCCCCAGCTTCACCCCTTCCTCCTCTGCGGTAACCAGCCCCGCCCCCCCGCCATGTGGTCTGCTCTCTTTGGCCCGGGGGACACTCACCCTGCCACTCGAGGGCCGACTCGGGGGTAAGCGCGGTCACCGCGCCCTCGGCGGCGAAGCTCTGTGGCGCCCGCAGCAGAAGCAGCAGCGGCAGCGACCGCAGCAACAGCATCGCTAACCACTGGGCTCACCGGGCGCCCGGGGTGACCGTCTCCGGGAGCCAGCGCCAAAACCCGAGCGTGGGGCGGCGGCGCTGGAGGCGGGACCGCAGCCAGTTCCGTGCTCCGCGCTTCCCCGGGCGTCGCCACCCTAGCCTCCCGGAGGCCCACGCCGTTGTCGCCGTCCCAACAGTGTGCGGATACTCGGAGCTCTGTGCTGGAGACCGGGAAGTTGCGGAGTTTTTTCCCCGCCCTACTCACTCGGGTTTGGAGAAGGAGGAGGAAGAGGCGGTGGACCATCTGCCCATCCCAGAAATTCCTGCCTTTGGGGTGGGGAGAGAGGATTGGAATGAGGCTGCCCGGTGCAAGCTTCTCCTGCTTCCAGCACCCACTCTCCTTCCTAGTGGAGGCCCATAGGAGTTGGGAGTGAGCAAGTTGAGAATCTCTGGGACAGGAGGTCTGACAGCTGAGTTTGCAAACCACCTGGATTCTGGTAAACACTGCAAGTTTGACAGCCAGCAGCTTAGAGTAAACCGAGCTGCTCTCTGAACTCAGGCGCTTTGGGAGTATTCTGGACCTCCCCTCCTCTGGAATGTGGACCACGGAGATTCATGGGGTGAGCCAGGGTCCTCCCTCAAAGTACCCCAACGTTCTTCCATTAGTTGAGCTCCTTTTCTTTTTAAAATGCCATCTCCCCACTTTCCATTTCCTTGGATCTCCCTAACCCAGCAAAATAGCAGAGTTAACCCACTTTACACTGTTATCCCACTTTATAGCTGATAAAAGCCATGGGAAAAGACAAAATTATTTGCTCTAGGTCACTCCTTGATCTAGGAAAAGTTACCCCTAAACAGTAAGTAGGAAAAGACCAGAATGTAGTTCTAAATGTAGTCTTTCAAATAACCATCAGAACACTAGAAACATGTAATATTCATGAGAACAAGCTAATGTAAGACCTTTCTAAATAAGATCTTGACCTTAGTCATTAAAGCATGAGAGGGTGGGGAAGGGAGCTTAAAAGAAAAAGGTGGTGGGATCTTGGAGAGCCTTTCTCAGCTGCTCATTGGCCAAGATCAAACCAACATTTTTGAGTAACAGTGTCTGCTCTAGACTGAATTGCATCCTCCTCCACCAGTGCATATATTGAAGCCCCAAACCTCAATATGATTATGTTTGGAGATAGGGCTTTTAGGAATAAATTACATTTAATGAAGTATTAAGGATGGGTCCTAGATAGGATCAGTGATCTTAGAAGAAGAGGGAGAGAAAGAGAGAGAGAGAGGGAGAGAAAGAGGGAGAGAGAGGGAGAGAAAGATATCTCCACCTGTAGTCACAAGGGAAAGGCCACATGAGGACACAGCAAGAAGGTGACCATATGCAGTCCAAGAAGAGAACCCTCATCAGAAGCTTTGATCTTGGACTTTCTAGCCTCCAGAACAGTGAGAAATAAATTTCTCTTGTTTAAAACACCCAATGCATGATATGCTCTTATGGCAGCTCAACCAGACAAATACACTATTTTAGCCTGGTTCCCCAAAGAGCAGAACCTAGGATGAGATCCTTGGTAGGAAATGGGAGTGAAGACCAGAGTGAAATAGGAAGAAGGGAAAAACACTGCCTTGGTCACTGCAGTAGCAACATGTGTTCAGTCCTTCAGCAGCTTCAGAAGGCCTCAGAACAGTCTATCCTGAAGGAAAGAGGAAAGCATTTATCTATAGGCTTACCATTCTTGCTAGTTAAGGTGATTCTAGGGTTAACTCCTCTGTGCATTTCCTTGGCACTAGTGAGCTTTAAGCGTGGTCCTATGCCTTGGCATCTTAGAGGCCCAGGAACAGACAGTATTAGGTGCATGACATGGCTAGAGGTGAGGTGTTGTCAGATTGTCCCAGAAGGAAGCTGGAGGAAGCCTGTAGAGCTGACTGCTGCAGAGGCAGCTGGAGTAAGAGGTGAAGCTACGAGAATGTGAGAGTTTCCAGGGTGTATACTGAGTCAATAGCATATCATTAGATGTAGAATTAGCATCTCTGCTGAAAACATGCAGAAAAGGGATGCCTTTAGCATACTGACTTAGAGACTTTAATCATGAAGTGTTTCTCCTGTGGCCTCATAACTACATTGTGTGCTATGGGAATATCTCCAGAGTAGGTGATTCAGGCCGGAGTGGGCTCTCATCTACTACAGTGGTCAAGTGCAATCCACATACATAACCAGGTAGCAAAGTGCAATAGTGTTGTCAATCTTTGGTGGAGGGCAGTGCAGGGAGAGTAAAAGGGAGAAAGATCAGGAGGACCTAGAATGATTTTGCAGGGTTAGATGTATTTAGAATAGGTAGAGGAAGAGGCTGTGCTAGGATGGGAAGAAGCTGTGAGAAGAAATACAATGGTTTTAGTGAGAAATGTTTGTATAAGCAACAGCGAGTAGATGGGCCTGGCTGGAGCAAAGGGCAGCTATTGGGACACTCTGTCAAATGAGGTCAGTCACTGGGACTTTGGGCTACCCACTGGCTGTGTGATCCAGGTGAGACAGCCACCTGCCATGGGCTTTAGCTATACCGTCTATATAAGGAAAAATGGAGAAAGCCTTACTTGACCCAAAGCAGAGAATATTTCAAAGTAGCAGAGCTATGAATGTGAACAGGATTAAAAGGGGGGGGAATAAACCATATTTCATCTAAGAGCAATTAGTGTAATGAAGAATGGTGATGACAGCTTCCTGGCCTAGCGACACCACATTTCCTATTCAACAATTAGAAGGCTCAGAAAAGAGCTAGTTTTTCATCTCTTCTTGAAGTATTGTGGCTTTGAGGTGAAAATCCATGACAAAGAGTTTTTTAGCCTTGGAGAAAATTCTTCTTTCTCATACTTCAGTCTTGTGTGTGTGTTACATTTACAAGACAGGGTAGTATAATGGTTAAGAGAGGGGCTCTGCCACTTAGCAGGTTACTTGGCCTCCTTTGACCTCAGTTTCCTTCTGTATAAAAATGCAGATAGTAACATTTGCTTTTGTTTTATAGTGTTGCTGTATTAAATAAGTATGTGAAGTGCTTGGCACAGAGTCAGGTATCCTGAAAAGGTTCATTTGTGGGAAAGCGAGTCCTATTATATTGTTGTTTTCTGACCTCAGGCAGGAATGGGTTGGCTAGAGGTCTGTGCATTCAGGCCTTTGCACATCTCTCCATTACCAATGTATCACTTTGAATTAGACTTAGTTATTTGATTCTATCTCTCACTTGAATGTGAGTTCCTTGGGGAACTGACTATATTTTCCTTCTCTGTGACTCTGCAGGGCAGCACAGTTCCTGATACTTAGTAAGTTGTCAAAAAGTTTCTGCTTAATTAGTGAGGATCAAAGGAATATAGAGGAATATAAAGGACCCTTGAACTCAATAATAAGAGAAAAATCCAAATAACAAATAGGCAAAAGATTTGAACAGACACCTCACGCAAGAGGATACTCAGATGGAAAATAAATATATGAAATTATTTTCAAGACCATTAGGCATTAGAGAAATGCAAATTTAAACCACAATTGTACACTGCTATATGCCTCTTGGGTGGTTAAAATTGAAAAGACTGACCATACTAAGTGTCAGCAAGGATGAGGAGAAACTGGAACTCTTACACATTGCTGATAGGAATGTACAATGGTGTGATTGCTTTGGAAAACAGTTTGGCAGTCTTGAAAAGTTAAAAAACATGTAACTATTTAGTTTCCTAGAGTACATAACAAGTACAACTGGGTGGCTTAAACTGGGTGGCTTAAAACAACAGGAATTATTCTCTCACATTTTTTAATTTTAATTTTTTTTTGAGATCTATTTATTTGAAAGAAAGAGAAAGGTGGGGAAGGGACAAAGGGAGAGGGAGAGAGAGAATCTCCATCAGACTCCCCATGAGTGAGGAGCCTGACATGGGACTAGATCCTGTGATCTTGGGATCAGGACCTGGGCTGGAATCAAGAATCAGGCACTCAACGAAATGAGCCACCCATACGCCCCTCTCTGAGAGTTTTTTGGATTAGAAGTCCAAAATCAAGGTATTGGCAAGGTTGGTTGTTTCTTGAAGCTCTAAAGGAGAATCTCTTCCGTGCTTCTTTCTGGTGGCTGCTGGTAATCCTTATCACACTTGGCTTATAGCTGTATCACTGCAAAATCTACCTCCATTATCCCATTGCTTTTTCCCCTGTATATCTCTCTGTTTTGTTTGTTTGTTTGTTTGTTTGTTTGTATGGACTTCTTATAAGGACGTTAGTCATTGGAATTAGAAAATTCTGGAAAATGTAAACCAGTCTGTGGTGACCAAAAGCAGATTAGTAGTTGCCAAGAAATGGAAATGGGAGTTAGTGTGAGAGACTTAGATGAGCTAAAAGGGAATGGACAAATGTTCTAGACAGAAGGAATAGAGGCAAGAGTGGACATAAAGTACTTGGAAAATTTTGTGCAGAGAGATTGTGTACTGAGATGGGAGGTTCTGGAAACATAGGAAAGCTGGGGCTAGGTCCAAAATCATGTTAAAAACCTTTATGCTAAAGCCAAAAGGAAACCATTATGGGGTTTCACTGTGACCAGATTCATGTGTTAAATTTTCTAGAGAACATTCTTGCTGTAGAATGGAGAATGGATTAGACATGAGTGCTTTATAAGGATGAGGAGGCTGCTTCATGAGTCTGGACAAAGAGAGGGCTCATGATTGGACTAGAAAGGATACAGTTGCAGATTGGGAAAATTAAACACGTGTTGCAAGATGTTTAAGAGGAAGAATTATCAAGACCAGGTGTATTCAAGAGAGAAATCGTCAAGAATGAAGTGTCTTTTTTGGTATGGCCAGTCTGGTGGCTTCATCCACTGAGAAACAAATTTGGGGAAGGAGTAGGATTTCAGTTTGCAATATGTGGAGAGACTTATGGGAAACCCAGGCAGAAATGTCCAGGGGGCAGTTGTATATATGTGTTTTAAAATGAGGAACAGGATGGGAACTTAAATTTGGAGGTTATCTGTGATTGATAATTAAAGCCATGGGAGTAGATGTGACCGTTGTAGATTGAGAGAGAAGAGAAGATACCTGAAAAGAATCAGAGGGAGCAAGAACATTTAAAGGACAGCTACAGAAGCAGACTGACAAGGACTTAGGTGTCTAGAAGCTGGGGAAGAGTGTTTCAAGGAGAGAACCAACAACTGTTTCATATGCTCTGGAGAAGTCAAAGGATTCAGGACAGAAATGTCCACTGGATTCAAGGACAGGAAGGTAAGTTAGGACCTTAAGGAGAATGCTTCTTGTGATTAAAGCCACAAGATACATTATTGGTTGGGGGTGACTTGGAGCAGAGCCACCCAGCGCAGACAGTTCTTTTATGCAGTTCGTGGTTGTTGGGAGAAGGAGGAATAGCTGCATGGACTGTGGGTACATGCTTGAGGATGAGAGTGTATGTGGTTGTCATTATTATCATTGTCATTATTGTCATTATTATCATTGTCAAATTATTGTCATTATTATCATTATATTATTGTTAGTTTTTAGGTCAGAGACTTGAGCATGCCTGAATACTGATGGAAAGGATCCAATAGAGAGGGGGAAGTCAAAGATATTTACTATTGGGATGTCAGAGTGAGGTCATTGAGTGGGCAGAAGTTTCTGGAGCAAAAAGTAAAAGGATTCACTTTAGAAGGGAAGGCAATGCCTCCCCTTACAGCAGGAATGGTTGTAGGTAGACCCAGGTTAAGTCTCGACGCTGAGGGTAGAGGTTCTAGTTTCTCTGTGAAGCAGCAGGGAAATTCATGTACTGGGAATGGAGACAGAGCTAGAGTCAGAGAAAGGAGACGAGGCTAGTTCTGATGTCCACATTGAGAGCTGCTGCAGAAATGTAGCTGGAAATCTGAGCATTGCCAGGGACCCAGATGAGGTCAAGGACTATGAATTTATAGTGGATCATGTATTTTCTTTTCTTTCTTTTTTTTTATTTTTTAAAAAAGATTTTATTTATTTATTTGACAGACAGAGAGATCAC
>PITA01033281.1:0-12938 GCA_004023965.1 Spilogale gracilis | reverse complement strand
TAGGGAGGGAAACGAAACAACAGAGACTTTGAACACAGAAACAAACTGAGGGACTTGGAGGGAGGGGGGTGGAGGGATGGGAGAGCCTGGTGGTGGGTACTGGGGACACCTAAAGCGGGGAGCACTGGGTGTGGGGAATGGGGAATGAATCTTGAAACACTGGAAAAAAAAAATTTAGTAACAATAAAAAAAAAAAATATATACATAACATGAAAAGTAACATTTTAACTGCTTTTAAGTATAAATTTCTATGGTGTTAAATACATTCACAATGTTGTGGAACCATCACCACCATTCATCTTCAGATATTTTTCATCTTCCCCAACTGAAACTCTCTCTCATGCAATGATAATTTTCTATTTCCCTCTCCTCCAGCACGTGACATCTGTCTTTCTACTTTCTGTCTCTATGATTTTGACTATTCTAAGTATCTCATATAAGTTGAATCATACATTCTTGTCCTTTTGTGACTTTGTTATTTCATTTAGCATTATATTTTTCAAAATCCACTCATATTGGCACTGGGTGGTTCAGTTGGTTAAGCATCTGCCTTTAGCTCAAATCATGATCCTGGGATATTGGGATCTAGTCCAATATCTGTGTCCTTGCTCAATGGGGACCCTACTTCTCCCTCTCCCCATCCTCCTCCCCCTGCTCATGCACGCTTTCTGTCAGATAAATAAAACCTTTTATGAAATCCATTCATGTTGTAGCATATGTCTGAATTTTCTTCCTTTTTAAGGCTATTATTCCATTGTATGTATGTGCCACATTTTGTTTATCCATTCATCCACTGATGGATGCTTGGACTGTTTCCATTTTTGGCTATTGTGAATAATACTGCTACAAACATGGGTGCACAAATATCTATCTTGGTCCTTGCTTTTAATGGATTTGAATATACACCCAGAAGTAGTAATTCTTTGTGTACATGTATTTTAATAATTGTCATACTGGTTTCCACTGTCTGCACCATTTTACTAAATGTGTGCTGTGGTACATCACCAGGGTCTGTAGTAATGTGGTGCACAGCAATACATAATTAAAGGAATAAATGTTAGGACACACAAAAATGGAAAAAAAAAAAAACAGACCCAAAACTATGTTCCTTGTACTGATGATGCTTATAGCCTACTAGAGAAGACAGAAATGATCAAATGCTCATGGCACTGCATGTATGTTCACAACTGTTATATATATGTATTAAAAAATAGAAGTACATGGCATAATAAGATTTTATAAAAATGGATTTCACTTGGGCTAGGGAGTCAGAATCAATGCGAGCAGCAGTAGTACCAATTGAGCCAGCTGGCTAATAGCTTGTGGCCCAGATTTAACAACAGAAAAAAGCTCCTTGCTTTGAGATCTCATCCTTCCTCTACAGCAGAGGTTACAAATCATGCAGGAAGAGAAGAAAACATGTTATCAAGGCCTCATCCTTACCCATCCCTAATGCCAACTCTCTAACCTCTTATTATATACAGTTGTTGTAGAGTGGCAGAAATTTATTGCATTTCATAGCAAAGATTTTTCTGGCCTGTTACTGTTCTGTGTGTTTATTTTATTTTGGTTTAAAATAGATAATATTTTCTGCTTTGCTAAGCCTTAATTAATAGATGTAAGTCTTAGTATCCCTTAAAGAAAAGCTCTAGAAAGATTCAGTATTACACGAGTTAATGTGGAAATGGGAGCAGGCATTATTAGAATCCCCTGCTATAAAGACTGAAGTTTTTTTGTCTTTTTGTGTTTTGGTTTTTGTTTTAATTTTGGACCTTTCACTTTCCTCAAGTTGGCTTGCAGAAATTTGGCTTATTTTGGTTGAAATCCTAGATGTTTGGCAGCTGAGCTCCAAAACAAAAATAAAGAAACCAATATATTTGGGCTCTCTCAGAAGTTTGCTCTACAAATATGATTCTAGACTTAAGTATAACAATTCAGAAATGACAGTTCTCCTGAAAGCTTACATGTTTATCTCATTTCCACAGAAACAAGTAATGGAAAATTTATTAATAAGAATATATTTTGGAGTTTGTTTTGCACTGTAAGGATTCTCCACTATGGTGTTTGTTTTCCCCTAGGCATGAGCAACCTCTCTTCCTCTCATAACTAGGACTGGGGTATTACTAATGATGTGGTGAAGACAATTTTGATTCTTTTTCTTTTCTTCTTTCCTGTTGTCAGACTGTCATAAATCCAGTGCTAATTGGCTACATGATTTGGAATGGTTCATTTTCCATATCCTATATTTAGAACAGCAATATTAGAGATGATAAGCCAAAAGATTGATTTTAGAGAAAAAAAGACACATAGATCACAAAATGAAAATAACACTCACTATTTAAAACAAAATATCCTCATAAATACTGGTGAGCAAGATGAACTAAAAGCAAGCTGTAGGTAATCCTACACAAATAAAACAAACTAAATTTACACAACCAATTAGCATAATTTTGAGAGCCATATTTTCTCAGAAAGGGAATTTCTTGAGATTTCATTGCAAAGTAACTTCAATATTGAATTACTCTAATGTTTATAAGTAGAATTATTTGTAAATTCTAACTTGACTATACAGGAAGGGGTCCTATGCAGTATTGGAAGGGCTAATTGTATATATCTTATGGCCTAATGGGGGTCTCTTCTTCAAGAGAAAAAGTCCATAAATCTTTGAAGTATTCAGAATCATCCACTATAGAGGTATAAAGTTAATGTCTAAGCCAAGAAAAGTTCCCTGTAGTTACTTTCCTGGAAGTCAACTTTTTACATCTGAAAGTCTATCCATAATGGCTTTGGACCAAGGTAGGATGAATGAACATCACAAATACAATCAAGAGTGGCACAAGAAAAGTACAGGGCACTGGGTGGTGTAGTCCTTAAGTGTTCAGCTCTTGGTTTCAGCTCAAGTCCTGATCTTAGGGCATTGAGATCAAGCCCCTGAGTATCTCTCTCTCTCTCTCTCTCTCTCTCTCTCTCTCAGTTAAATAAATCTTAAAAAAAAAAAGTGGTACAAGGAAAGTGCATTTTTTCTTCTTTTCTCTCTCCAAGCAGTGTGTTTTCTGAAACTATCTGTGACTTATCTTCTTTGCTTTTCTGCCATTTCTTGAAAATAATAGCAGTCCTTGCTTATTCAATATTGAGTTCTTATACCAGCCCCTTATCCCCAAGGAAAACACAGCATGACTATACTGGAGAAGCCAACTGAAGAAGGAAGTCAGAGTAAATAGGTTCTTTCATAACCCAACCTGCCATGGCTTATAGAGGGTTAAGCTTTGCTCTCAACCTATGCACCTGAGGATCCATTTTCTTATTTCTGTAAGAACAGAAGCAAGTAAAGGGGTAACAGAGCCTTCAAATTCCCAAGTAAAGTGTGGCTTTAATTAACACTGAGATCAAAAAGCAAATCTTGATTTTTTTGTTGTTGTTTATTATAAAGCTAATTTAATTTGATGTATTTATCTAGGAGTGCCATGTTCTGTGTTGTGGTAGATATAGAACATAAGAGGACTTGGTGGTCCAGTTAAGCAGTCCAACAAGCAGTGAGTAAATCATCTCTGCCCTAAAGTGTCAAACTATCATCATTTTCTTCTCTGGTATCAGTGGTTTGGGGTCTGACTGCCTTGGTCACCAGACTTATACTTTTACCCATTCTACAAATATCAGACCTCCTGTATCTAATGTTCCCTTTAGACTCGCTATAGAATCATCAAACACTGCCCGCTCAACTGAAGAGGTTATAGTCCATGCTGGGAGAATAGGTGTATATTCTCTCTAAATATATATATTTATATACACACACATAAACACAGATAGAGATATATAGATACACATATATCTCTATGTTTGTGTGTATGTATGTGCATATATTCTTCCAACATAGTCTGTTATCTATCTTCTATCCATCTACATACATAAAGAGGGAATACACACACACACAATGGGGTTAGCAGAGAGAAACCATTTTTTTTAAAGATTTTATTTATTTGTCAGAGAGAAACACAGCTCGAAAGGGAACACAAGCAGGGGGAGTGAGAAAGGGAGAAGCAGGCCTCCCGCCAAGCAGGGAGCCCGATGCGGGGCTCGATCCCAGGTCTCCGGGATCATGACCTGAGCTGAAGGCAGATGCTTAATGACTGAGCCACCCAGGCACCCCTATTTCTAAAGAGACATAGTAATTTTATTATATAAAAAGCTGCATTTGAAACCAGGCCCACTAGAGGAGTGATACAGAATAGACCACTGCCTTCTTTTTTTAATCTGAAAAATGGGAATGGAGACAGAGACAATGCTTGTATTCTAATTTCCACCATTCAAACTTCAAGAGACCGAGAACACTCCTTAAAGCACTTATTCCCAAACACGTAGGCCCTCAGTGGATGGCATTCATACCGTGTGTATATAACTTTCGATAACAAAAGACAGAAATTTCTTTGTTGTGAGCACCATAGTCAGTGGCAGAGCCACACCTTCTAGTTCATATGTATGCAACTTATCCAACTGATTGAGCTTCCTTAGGATAAGTAGGAGATGCAATGGAGCAGATAAGCACATATTATGTTTGCCATCATGGATCTTACACTGTCAGAACTAGCACTTTGAGAGCAGACAGGTAGACAGACACGTGCACAAAAGCAAACACATAACAAACATGCCAATTAAAAGTATACCTTCTGGGGTATATACTGTGTTAGGAGACCAGAAAATAGGATGGGTTGACTTTGCGGGGTATGAGGATACCTGAGGAAGTGAAAAACTGAGCTGAAACCTAGAAGCTGAGTTGGAATTTCTAGGTGTGGTTGGATAGGAAGGAGAAGAGATAAGCAAGAACTGCCACAAGTATAGAGGGCATAAGGCAGGTGCGTATAGTGGGGGTGGTTGGGTTAAACAAAGTAGGACTGTGAAGTAGAAGAGAAAGCTAGAAGACAAGCAATGGCTAGAACATGCAGGCTCTTATATGCTAAATAATTGCCCTAATAGTTCATCTATTTGAGAAACAAGGAGAAACATTTGAAGAAGTGGTATAAACTAAAGAGGTTGGCATAATCAGAGACAGCCTTTTTTTTTTTTTTAACTAAGTGCCTTTTGGAAATAATGTGGAAATTGATTAATTTGGAAGTAATGTGGCTTAAGGAGATAAGTTGTGAAGACTTTTCTAGACAGAGACCATAGTGGCATGAAGTAGATTGTAGATAACTGAGTGTATTTTTTAGTTAACTTGGTATATTTTTCCCCTGTGGCTACTCTGACAAATTTGGTGGCTTAAAACAACAAAAATTTATTCTACCTAGTTCTGTAGGCCAGAAGTCCAAAATTAGTTTCACTGGGTCAAAACCAATATATGCATCAACAGGCCCTTCTGGAGGCTGTTGGGGAGATCTATTCCTTCCCTCTTCCAGCTTCTGGTGGCTACTGGCATTCCCTGGCTTGAGGCTACATCACTCCAATCCCTTTTTGGTCCCATCGTCTTCTCCTCTTCAATGTGGGTCAAATCTCCCTCTGCTCCCTCTTATAAGGATATATTTAATTGTATTTAGGACCCAACATGATATTTCAAGATAATTTTCCCAAATCAAGATCCTTCATTTAAACCACATATGAAAAGTCCCTAGCCAAACTGTCAAGTTTGAAGGCAAAATTTCCCTAGACTGACACCAACTCCGAGTTTAGAGGGTTACAAAAATCAGCCTCAGTTTCAATAACTTACTAGAAGAACTCACAGAACTCATGAAAATCTATTACACTCAACGTATGGTTCTTACAGGGAAAGATATAGTCAAAATCAGCCAAGAAAAGAGGCACAAAGGGCAGAGTCTGGAAGCTTTGAACTACAAAGCTGCTTTTGCCCTCAGGATACATTATGGTCCAGGCATCGATGTGTGACAGCACACTTGGATACTGTTAAACCAGTGATTTTTCAAGTGTTAGCGTTGAGAATGTCGGCTAATTTTTTTTTTGGTGCCCAGTGACATCCAAGTTTTAGTGTCCACATGATTGATTATCCATGAGCCTGAAGAGTTTCCAGGTTGACTGATACTAGATGATTTAAAATGCCCACTCTAAATCACAAAATTGGGTTTTTCTGGCATGGTCAACTTCTACTCTAAGATGTAGTAGGGCCAGGCCAGTGCTAAACAAAGAGACTCCTAGGAGGTATGCCCAAAAGCCAAGGGCAAAGACCAGATCTGGCTAAAATAAAATTCTTTATTACATAGTAACATTCGGGTTCCAGGTATTAGGGTGCAGTTATTTGTGGAGGGGTTGGGGGGTGAAAGCTGGGAGGGATTATTTAGTCTACTATATGGATATTTACTAATTAATCAAGATTTTAGTTGCCGTATATTATCTCCACATCATCTCCACGCAGGTGAAGGGATCTGAATAGGATTTAAGAAATAAAGTATAGAAGAGTTGATAGTGTGTTGCATATGAAATATTAAAAAGAAAAAAGTGATAATGTTTACTCCTATGTTTCTGGCATCAAAAAATGGAATGCAGGTGGTGGAGCTGAAGGGAGACCAGGTTTGCGGAAAAGATTATACATTTGGTCCTGTACATGTTATGTTTGCGTATTCTTTTCTTTTTTTCTTATTTTATTTACTTATTTATTTTATATCTCTAAATACCAATTTCCATGTGACAATTGCTCAAAAGAATCCCAGCTCAATAGAGTTGTCTGGGTCGATGTGCTACTTATTAGAGTATTACTTCTCCCATCCCAGGCCATATTTTATTGCTAGAAAAAGGTAGACCCTGTAACTGTTTCTTGCTTGCCAGCTGGATCAATGTCAAGTATGAAAGTAGAGGAAGCCTAAAGGACCTGGAAGAGGAAGGGGTCTGTCTTCCCAGTGCTGGCATTCTCTGTCAACTGGCATTCTCCTGAACTGGACTCCCCTTGCAGTGTCCTTCTGCAGCACAAGTGGACGGGGTACACGCTCCCCTCCCCCCCCCCAGGTGCTTTCCCAGGAGGACTTCCAGGCAAGTTTTCAATGAGTTTTAATGCGGGAACCTCCTTAGGCCTGTTCCCCTGACACCCGAGAAGACAGATTCCCAGCAAGTTTCTGGGGTGCGACATCTCAAAACCTATTCTCCCATACAGTAAGCCCAAAGCTGTGCCTTCTCCAATCAGGTCTAATCTTGGCCTTGAGCTAAATAAAGTAGTGCTGAAAGGCCAAATAAAAGAAAGGCTAAAAATATTAGTTTTATTTAGCTATAGGGAGAGTACCAGTGATTTTGTAGGGGACAAGGGCAGGTGGCCCCAGAATATAGCGCTTTCTACAAGTTCTACAATATTAATCTATAATATTTCTATAATATTAATCTATAATATTGATTATTTTATTTTAAATGACTTATTTATTTATTTACTAACTTATTTATTTGAGAGAGAGAGAAAGCACACACACGGGGAGAGGCTGATGGAGAGGGAGAAGAAGATGCCCTGCTGAGCAGGGATCCTGACATGGGCCCCATCCTAGGACCCTGGGATCATGACTGGAGCTAAAGACAGATGCTTAACTGACTGAACCACCCAGTAGCCCCAAGCATATTAGTTGTTTTAAATAAAAGTTACTTAAGAGCCTGTCTTAGAAGAACCCTCAAATCCTTCTGTTTCCCTGAAAACAGGAAATTAGTCTCCCGAGTGAAAGGTGCCCTGCCAGTACCAGGATGTAAAGAGACATTCTTATCACCAGAAATGGGAAATTTAAAGCTAGGACAGCTGCATAAAGAACTCTTGTTACTTTTCACTAACTACCTTTCACTAACTACCCCAGTCCAAATTCTATTTGGAATTCCTTACTGTTGGAAGCTCCCCAAATTAAGTTTTCTTTCTCCTGTCATTTCCCCACATATTTATTGTCTCTTTGTCTAAAAAGCATAAAAAATGCTTGCCTTGGTCCTTTCTTTATGTCTCAATTTCATTAATATGCCAACCTGTGCACGTAGTAAAACTTTAGTTATTTCTCTGGTTAATCTGTTTCATTTATATTTAATTCTTAATCTAGTTGGAACACTTTAAGGAGAAAGGAAGAATTCTTCCCTTCCCTTCAATCCTAAGGAAAACTCTTTTTTTTTTTTAAAGATTTTATTTATTTGACAGAGAGAAACACAGCTCAAAAGGGAACACAAGTAGGGGGAGTGAGAGAGGGAGAAGCAGGCTTCCTGCCGAGCAGGGAGCCCGATGTGGGACTCGATCGCGGGTCTCCAGGATTATGACCTGAGCCCGGGTCTCCAGGATCATGACCTGAGCCGAAGGCAGTTGCTTAACCAACTGAGCCACCCAGGCGCCCCTAATCCTAAGGAAAACTCTTATGGTAGAGAAGTAGGCAAGAACAGACCCCAGAGGAAAGAACAAGGAAGAATGTCAAGAAAATTTTGTGGGGTTTTTTAAAAGATTTTATTTATTTATTTGACAGAGAGAAACATAGAGAGAGAGGGAACACAAGCAGGGGGAGTGAGAGAAGGGGAAGCAGGCTTTTTGCCGAGCAGGAGCCCAATGTGGGGCTCAATGTGGGGCTCGATCCTGGGTCTCCAGGATCATGACCTGAGCTGAAGGCAGTCGTTTAACCAACTGAGCCACCCAGGCGCCCCAATGTCAAGAAAAATTTGAACATCAGTTTTCCTGTCAAAAGAGGGAAGGGGCACCTGGGTGGCTCAGTCGTTAAGCTCTGCCTTTGGCTCCGGTCATGAGGTCATGATCCCAGAGTCCCTGGAGCCCTGCATCAGACTCCCTGCTTTGCAGGAAGCCTGCTTCTCCCTCTCTCACTCTCCCTCCTTATGTTCCCTCTCTAGCTGTGTTTCTCTCTGTCAAATAAATAAAAAAAATATTTAAGGAAAAAAAAAAGGAAGAAAAAGTGAGAAGTTACATACCTGTCCAGCTACTTGATGCAGCTTTACTTTAAGTTCTTCCACTCTGGGATTTCTGCCTCTTGATTCCCTATTCTGTAGACTTTCCCAGGTCAGATCTCAAGATGTTACTGAGGCAGCCCGGACACATTTCAGGATTTTCACTGAGCTGAGATGCCAGTGAAGCTACTGTGGGAGGCAAATCACCACAGGGAGTGTCCAACAATACCTTTCCCAAAGCCAGGAAAATGTTGGAATGGTATAGAATAGGAAGATTATCATCTGATGGTCCCATAAGAAATTTATCTTTATTAACAAAAATGCAGCTCTGAGGACTATCTCAATACAACACATGCTATTTCTGTTAATGTAGCCAGGGTTCAGCAATAACAAAGCCACTATTTTATGTGGCAAGCAACAGTGACATCCTGTTTTCCAAAACAATCTGTCTCATTAATTGAAACTGTCTATTTCCCTCCCATTAACTCCCTTGATCTTGCAACTTGAATACAAAATGATACATATGTACTTTCCACGGGATCTCCAAATCCTGTTTTGCTATGCTTCTTTTTGTTTTTATAGAGTGAGTTTCATGATGATAAAAGGTTGCAAACGCCCACTTGCTACTTGCTCACAGAAGTAATTTAGCATCTAATATCTGTAACTAACAAGCATGAGGAAATGCAGAAGCTAGACAATTGATGATAGGGCACAAAGGGGAAATGACTTTAAAAGGGGAGAAAACTGCAGCTGCAGGGGCCCAGGGCAGGCTGCCCCAACATGTTCCTAATGGTCTAATGATTATTTTGGATTGAAGCTACTTGGGAAGGTCTGGGACACCCTGACCCTCTTCTGTCCCCCTGGAAATAGGAAACACACCTCCTGTATGAAAAATACCATCCCTATTCTAAGAAGGAAGGACATCCTCATCACTAGAGATAGAAACTTTAAAGTCGAAAAAGCTGTAGAAACAAACTTCGTTTTTTCTAATCTATTTTCTCAACCTGAATTGTGCTTAGAATCCCTTACTAATTAAAGCTCCCAAACATCTGTTTTCTCCTGTCAATTTTTACAATTTTATTGTCTCTGTCTAAAATGTATAAAAAATTCTTGCCTTGGTTAGTTCTTTGGGTCTTGATTTCCTTATTGGGCCTCTGTGTACATGGAATAAAACTTTGGTTTTGTTTGTTTTTCCTCTTGTTAACTTGCCTCATGTCAATTTAATTCCTAAACCAGTTAGAAGAACTCTGGAGAGGTAGGAGTGGGGGAAGACATTTTTTGCTTCTCCAACACAGTTCAGAAATAGGAAGCTGAAGAAACATGTTCCAGGTGTATATGAGAAGGAAATACAGAAAGAAACTTAAAGGCAGTTTATTGGTGGATGTTGGCTATACTGAAGAGGGACAGCAGATGTTTTGTAATACTAGTAGTAACAACAATAGTTACAATAAGACTGATACTATTCCTCTTTTACTAAGTACTATGTGCTGTGATGTCATACATTGTGTCAAAGGCTTTGCAAGGTGATCTTAGGTGTGCACATAAAGTTCACATTCAGCATAGAGTACACTCTGTGCAATGGGAACATTATTTTACTTAGTCTAGAAATCTGTAAAATGTGACTAAATTCACAAAGCAGGTTTGAACTGAGAAATACAGATTTTAATCTTAAACACAGCAGATTGTTGAGAGTAAGTTTTTGCTGTCCTGCATGATTTGGATTAATAAGGGCGACCTGTGAGTTCTTAAAACCATGAATGAACTGGGAGACTCAGAATCAGAAAGGGAAAGCAATATTTCCTTTCAGGCAACTTTCTGCAAGTTTCCATGTCTGTAAAATGAAGAGGTTGGATGAGGTGATTCCTCTTGTCTTCTCGAAAGTTAACATTTTACCATTCTCCTTGCTACAAGCTTTTGTAGAGAGACTACTTGATTTCCTTCTGCTGCCACCAGGCAAAGTAAACTTTGAGCCCTTCTCAGTTGTAGACCAGAATGAATACATGAAAGAAAGAATGAGTCGGGATCATAGCTCACAGTGCTATTTCAGGTATCAGAGGAATAAAGGTATATGCAAGGTATGGAGTGAGAACCAACCTTTTTCTGATGTCCCTAGACTCTGGGCAGGGGGCAGTCCACGCAGAGAACGCTAAGGCTGGGGGGAAATCCACACATATAGAGAAAATCAGTCTCCACATGCTCCGGCTGCAACAATCCCTTGATATTTTTTCATCTTGATTTTTTAATTCATCTTGATTTTCCAACATTTAATAACTCTGGAGTTCGGAAAATTCACCACTTTGTGCTCAGGGACGACCAACCAACTGAAGTGGAAAAAGAAGGTATTAGCAGGCCCCTCTACCCCTCCTCTATGTGGTTATAGCCTTTTGCAGAGGCCGGTGAGCTGCTTGCCACAGTAGACACTGGTGGGCTCGGCAATCTATTTTCAATTCACATCACCTGCCAACACAGACTCTCCTAGGCAAATGGTCCTTGCAGGAATACTGAGTAGGCCTAACAGGGAGCGCCTGCTATCACTGATTTATTCACAGTGGCCTGCAACCAGACCCAGGGGACAAATTACCCAAGAGATTCCCAAACACACATACTTGGATTTATATACTTACATAAAACATTACACTCCTTCAAATGTTCTACTCAGCTTCCCTCTGAAGTCAATCTGCACCATCTTCTGGTTGGTCCTTCTTGGTACTTATACATTTTCTTTTTACAATAAATTGGGTCTGTTTCCAACTCCTTATATTACTATATTATTATATTATATCCTTATATTATGTTATTAAAATGTAAAAGTGGTGATCCCTATCCTTCTCTGACTATAATCCTATTACTGCTTAATTTTCCTTTAAATGGGAACAAATCAAATTTATTCTTGAGATAGGAATGAACCCACTCATTTTTCATTTTGGGTCATTTTGGGTTGCTCAACTTTTTAAAAGATTTTATTTATTTGACACAGAGAGAGAGAGAGTGTGTGTGCACAAACAGGGGGAGTAGGCTAGGCAGAAGGAAAAGCAAGCTCCCAGCTGAGCAGGGAGCCAGATACAGGGCTCAATCCCAGAACCCTGGGATCATGACCTGAGCTGAAGGCAAACGCTTAGCCAACTGAGTGAAGCAGGGGTCCCTACCTGTCTTTAAATTCAGAACTCTTCCCTCACTGTCCTTGCCTTCTTGGTTTTGATATCGTCTTTTCATTTTTTTCTTTTTTTTTTGACTGTTTTTATTTTTTTTGCACACCTTTTTTATTTATAAAGTTTGCTAATTTCAAAAATTTATTTTGACAAACTTTGATTTTTATTTCTCTCCCAGTAAAAAATGCCCTGATAAGCAGCAAAGGAAGGCCTTTGCAGAATATTAAATTCTACTTTGTAGCCCAAACACCAAATATCATCTTCCCCTAAGCTTTTAAAGTGTGTTAAATATTTTAAAATAGGGTTCTTTCCGTAAATAACTCGCATATAGTTAAGCGGAACCCGAGCAACCTTTGCTCTTTTTCATTCTTTCAATAGATTGTTAAAGATAATATGCAAATATCCAGCTTGGGTTTTTGTTTTTGCTTTTCACCTCTAAGAAAAAAAAACTAAGTGCAGCTCCGCAGTCGCTAGAGAGAGACTGGGATTTGGACAAGAGTGAGCCAAGTTGCCCATTTTGGATTAATTCGTCAATTTTGTGCAAGTATAAAACGACCCCTATTCCCTGGGCGCGATGGCCCTGGGGCAGGCCACAGAGAAGTTCTGGGTTCCAACGGGCCTTTCTCCTCAACTGCCTTTGCCTACGCTGTGCCTGGTAATTGCTCGCTCTGGGAGCAGTTGCTCTGCGGTTGTCCCTGGCAGGAGCCGGAGACCTCCCACAACTGCAGGTTGTTTTATTTTTATCTCCCCCTCCTTTCCTTCTTTTCCACTTAAAAGTAGTCTAACAAATTTCTGGTGGATTTTGGCCTAGGTCTCATGTGGATGACGCACTTGGCACAGCTGTGTATAGAGGCTTCCGCTGCACAGAACCTCTCTAGCTCTGCCCCTCCCCCAACAGACCCTCACACCCAGGACCCCGCCCACCTTTTCTATCTCTGCCTCTCCTCCAAC
>PITA01033280.1:0-12938 GCA_004023965.1 Spilogale gracilis | reverse complement strand
GTTACTGCCTATGTTCTCTTCCAGGATTTTGATGGATTCCTGCCTCACGTTGAGGTCTTTCATCCATTTCGAGTTTGCCTTTGTGTGTGGTGTAAGAGAATGGTCTAGTTTCATTCTTCTATATGTAGCTGCCCAATTTTCCCAGCACCATTTATTGAAGAGACTGTCTTTTTTCCACTGGATATTTTTTCCTGCTTTGTCAAAGACGATTTGCCCATAGATTTGTGGGTCCATATGTGGGCTCTCCACCCTGTTCCATTGGTCTATTTCTCTGTTTTTGTGCCAGTACCATGCTGTCTTGGTAATCACAGCTTTGTAATAAAGCCTGAAGTCAGGTAACGTGATGCCCCCACCTTTGCTTTTCTTCTTCAGCAATTCCTTAGCGATTCGGGGTTTTGGGTTCCATATAAATTTTAGGATTATTTGTCCCAATGCTTTGAAGAATGTTGGTGGAATTTTGATCGGAATGGCATTGAAAGTGTAGACTGCTCTGGGCAGTATAGACATTTTGACAATGTTTATTCTTCCGATCCATGAGCATGGAATACTCTTCCATCTTTTTGTGTCGTCTTCAATTTCTTTCATGAGTGTTCTGTAGTTCCTCGAGTACAGATACTTGACTTCTTTGGTTAGGTTTATTCCTAAGTATCTTATAGTTTTTGGTGCTATAGTAAACGGAATCGATTCTCTGATTTCCCTTTCTATTTTTTCGTTGTTAGTGTATAAGAATGCAACTGATTTCTGTGTATTGATTTTGTTTCCTGCCACATTACCGAATTGTTGTCTGACTTCTAGTAGTTTGGGGGTAGAGTCTTTGGGGTTTTCCACATATAGTATCATGTCATCTGCAGAGAGAGAGAGTTTGACTTCTTCTTTGCCAAGATGAATACCTTTTATTTCTTTCTGTTGTCTGATTGCTATTGCTAGGACTTCTAAAACTATGTTGAACAGTAGTGGTGAGAATGGGCATCCTTGTCATGTTCCTGATCTCAGAGGGAAGGCTGTCAGTTTTTCCCCGTTGAGAATGATATTCGCTGTGGGTTTTTTGTAGATAGATTTTATGAGGTGGAGAAATGTTCCCTCTATCCCTATACTTTGAAGAGTTTTAATCAGGAACAGATGTTGTATTTTGTCAAATTCTTTTTCTGCATCAATTGAGAGGACCATGTGGTACTTCTCTCTTCTCTTATTGATTTGTTCTATCACATTGATTTGCAAGTGTTGAACCACCCTTGCATCCCTGGGATAAATCCCACCTGGTCATGGTGGGTAATCGTTTTAACCTATTGTTTGGATCCTGTTAGCAAGGATCTTGTTAAGAATCTTGGCGTCCATATTCATCAGAGATATTGGTCTGAAGTTCTTCTTTTTGATGGGGTCTTTGTCTGGTTTGGGGATTAAAGTAATGCTGGCTTCATAGAAAGAGTTTTACTTCTGTTTCTATTTTCCGAAACAGCTTCAGGAGAATAGCTGTTATTTCTACTTTGAATGTTTGGTAGATATTCCCCAGGGAATCCATCAGGTCCTGGGCCCTTGTTTTTTGGGAGGTTTTTGATCACTGCTTCAATCTCATTACTAGATATAGGTCTATTCAGATTGTCAATGTCTTCCTGCTTCAGTCTTGAAAGTTTATAGGTTTCCAGGAATGTATCCATATCTTCTAGGTTGTTAAACTTATTGACATATAACTGTTGATAGTAATTTCTGATAATTGATTCTATTTCCTTGATGATAGTCATGATCTCTCCTTTCATTCATAATTTTATTAATTTGAGTCTTCTCCCTTTTCTTTTGGATTAATTTGGCCAATGGTTTATTGATTATTAATTCTTTCAAGAACCAGTTTCTAGTTTCATTGACGTGTTCTACTGTATCTCTAGTGTCTAATTCATAGATCTCTGCTCTAATCTTAATTATTTCCCGTCTTGTGTGTGGGGGTGGTTTAATTTGTTGCTGATTTTCCAGTTCTTTAGGATGGAATTAGAGTTGGTGTATTTGGCATTTTTCCATTTTTTTGAGTGAGTCTTAGATGGCTATGTATTTCCCCCTTAGGCCTGCCTTTGCTGTACCCCATAGGTTTTGGATTGATGTATCTTCATTCTCATTGATTTCCATGAAGTGTTTAAGTTCTTTTTTGATTTCCTGGTTGATCCAGAGATTCTTGAGCAGGATAGTCTTTAGCTTCCAAGTGTTTGATTTTCTCCTGAACTTTTTATGGTGGTTGAGTTCCAGTTTCACGGCATCATGATCAGAGAACATGCAGGGAATAAGCTCAATCTTCTGGTATCGGTTGATCCCCGATTTGTGACCTAGTATGTGGTCTATTCTGGAGAAAGTTCCATATGCGCTCGAGAAGAATGAGTATTCTGCTGTTTTAGGGTGAAATGTTCTGAATATATCTATGAGATCCATCTGGTCCAATGTGTCATTCAAGGCTCTTGATTCTTTGTTGATTTTCTGTTTAGATGATCTGTCCATTGCTGAGAGTGGTGTGTTAAGATACAATTAATGTATTCATATCAATATGACCCTTTATTTTGCTTAACAGTTGGCTTATGTAGTTGGCTGTTCCCATGTTGGGGGCATAAATATTTACAATTGTTAGATCTTCTTGGTGTATAGACCCTTTGAGAATGATGTAGTGCACTTCTGTGTCTCTGACTATAGTCTTTAGATTACAATCTAGTTTGTCTGATATGAGAATCGCTACCCCGGCTTTCTTTTGGGGTCCGTTGGCATTAAAGATGGTCCTCCATCCCCTCACTTTCAATCTGGAAGTGTCTTTCAATTCAAAATGTGTCTCTTGTAAACAGCATATGGATGGGTCCTGTCATTTTATCCAGTCTGCAACCCTGTGCCTTTTTATTGGAGCATTTAGGTCATTCACATTGAGACTGATTATTGATAGATATGTTTGTATTGACATCATGTTGCCTGTGAAGTTCATGTTTCTATAGATTACCTGTGTAAATTTCTGTTCTGTGTCACTCTTGGGTTCGTTTCTCCTCTACAGAACCCCTCTTAGCATTTCTTGTAGTGCTGGCTTGGTGGTTGCATAATCTTTTAGACCTTGGCGGTCTTGGAAGCTCTATATTTCTCCTTCCATTCTGAAAGTCAACCTTGCTGGGTACATTATCCTTGGTTGCATATTTTTGTCATGTAACTTCCTGCATATGTCTTGCCAGCCCTTTCTGGCTTGCCAGGTTTCTGTGGAAAGGTCTGACATTATTCTGATGGTCCTCCCTCTATAGGTAAGGGATCGCTTTCCCCTAGCTGCCCTTAAGACATATTCTTTGGTTTTATGATTCATCAATTTCACAATTATGTGCCTGGAGGTTTTCCTGGACTCATTGATCTTGGGGGGTCTCCTCTCTACTTCTAGGACATGAACATTTGTTTCATTCCCCAGATTTGGGAAATTTTCATCCATGATTTGTTCAACTATATCTTCTAGGCTTCTCTCTCTCTCAACTCCTTTGGGGATTCTAATAATTATGATATTGGAATATTCCATGGCATCATTTATTTCCCTAATTCTGTTTTCATGGGATTTTAGCTGTTTGCTCCAAGACTTCTCTTCCTCCTCCTTCTTAATCCATCTGTCTTCTAAATCACTGAAACAATCTTCAGCTTCACTTACCCAGCTGTTAGTGTATTTAAATTAGATCACAGCTCATTAATAACCTTTGTAACCTCTACCCATTCAGCTTTCACTTCTGTCATTAGAGCTTCTATCTTGTCACTAATGTTCTTTTCCAACTTAGCCATTGCTTGGACAATTGCTGCCCTGAATTCCATTTCTGTCATATTGGTTGTGTTCGTTTCCAGTATTTCTGTGTCAGGGGTTGCAGTCTCAGGGTTCTTCTTCTGTTGGTTGTTCCTCCTCTGAGTCATTTTGGTGAGGGGTGGTTGAGGGGATGTATGGCTGAATAGATCAACCACTGTCCAGGTGAATTGTTCGTTGGAAGTTTCAGAGAAATCAGAAGTCACCACCAAAAAGGAAGAAGAAAGAAAAAAGAGAGAGAAGAGAAAGGAAGCAAGAAAAGAAACCGACCAGAATGGGCCACAATGGTAGGATTTATATGGTGCAAAACTACAACAGAGTAAAAGAAAAAAGACCATCAAGAGTAAAAGAAAGTTGAAGAGATCAAAAAGCTAAGCCCAACCTGAATGATCCCCAAGATCAGTATTTATATATTACAAAGGCAAAAACAATTACACAGAAACACTGACAGACTAGAGTGGGAAGGTGAGTTCAAACCCTCCTTGTGGGCAAGGAAAGTATTTCAGATCCTCCTGGGTTTCTCTTGTTATTATTAGAAAAGTCCACTTTCTAAAGATATAGGGAGATTAGAACTGGCTTGTATATAGGGGTAGTATTGAATAGGGATGTAGGATTACCTTGAAGCTTATAACTATATGTATATTTAAAAGAAAAAAGAATAAAGGAAAGAAGAGAGAAGAAAGGGAAAAAAACAGAAAAAAAACAAACAAACAAAAGAAACAACAACAGCAACAGAAAACACAGGTATGTGTTTCAAAAAATTTCAAGGTAAAAAGTTATCATGGAGTGTTGTATTAAGTATCATGTTGTAATAATAAGTGGGTCAAAAATTAAAAGAACAAAAATTGTGAGAATGAATTTTAAATTTAAGGTGAAAACTTTAAAAATAAAAATAGAAAAAAGTTTAAAAAGAAAATAAAGTGAAAATTATATCAATAAAGTGTACAGGTTTGGGGGCAGTACCAGGAGTTTAATATATTGCCTTTCCCCCTGATGTTGGGGTTTTACAGTTTGGGTGCTGTCCTCTTGTGCTTCTGGCTTGCCTTCTAGGGGCGGGGCCTGCTGCACTGGTTTTCAGTCCCTTCTACCTGGGTGAGTCTCCGCCCCCTTCCAAGGGGCTGGGCTCCATGGCAAACAGGTTGTCAGGCTTTTGTTCTCTGGGGGGTTTGTTCTTTTGTGGCTTTTTGCAGCTTTTCGGAAAGTCAGGTCATAGCAAGATGTCTGTGTCCAGACCTCCTTCCCAGAGACCGCCCTTGGCTAGCGGCCCCCTGGACGGTGCGGGGCCCACGGCCTGTCGCTGGATCTTACCCATTGGCCCCTTGTCACACCTGGTGTCCCCGTAGCCGCTGCTCTGATTGGCGTCTGAAGCCCCCCTTGTTGTTTTGCTCCCGCGCCCTGGAAACTGCAACTGATTTCGGGTCGTGCGAGTCTGTGGTGACCCCCACGCAGGAGGGACTGAGATCCCCGCGGCCCCGCAGGTCGCGTAGAAATCTGCAGAGTCGCCTCCCCTGGGGGTTGCGCACGCCTGGCCCAAGGGGCAGAGAGAAGCGAAGGAAAAAAGTAAGGGTTTTAGGACAGTCTGCGCTGCTGCGTCCCCTCTGCGGCACCGGGGCCCTTTCTCTCCGCAGCTCTACCCCCGTTTCCCCGCTGCCGCCCAGGCTCTCCGTTTCTGCCTGCTTTGAATCAGACCGTAACCTGCTGTTGTTCCCCAACACAGAGCCCTTTCGAGCTGGGGTAGTGCTTTCCAGTGGGTTGCCTCTGTGGGCTTCCTCCCCACGTCCCTTCCTCCCCGCGTCCCTTTGTCCCTGGGTATCCCTCCGATCGCTCCCACTCCGCTCTACCTCTTTGTCAAAGCTCTCTCCCATAGAGATCCAGAAGTGTGAACTATTACATTTCGGGCTGAGTTCATGGCTCACAGTGTTTTTGGTATGTGTTTTGGTATTCATTTCACTTCAGGGGACCCTTTGAAATGGGGTCACCCAGCTTTCTGCCATCTTGCCCCTCCTCCTGAACTGATTTTCTGATTCTGAGCCGAACATATTTATCTTTTGTTCTTAAGTCACTTACATTCAGTATCCCTATTTTTAAGTTATATTCACTTTTTCCAACTAATATAGCTTATTTTTTCTTCATAAGCTGTCACAAGGTATCAATTAACGCTCATGTCTAATATTTTATTTTCCTTTTTTTAGATTTATTTTAATTTTACTATATCCCAGAGTTGAACATTTATTTATTTTCATTAGCAAAGCCACACACGGCTGTCTAACCCGTTCTAAGTGTTTCAGCATCGTGCTCCGGCTTTCACACGGCACATCCCTGTCATGGCTCGGTCAGTCCCGCTGCTCCCTGTCGTGCTGGTACTGCCGTAGAACCGCTTTTCTAAGTTTCCAATACCATGTTTTCTACACCAACATTTTATCTATTGCCCACAGAAAAAATATAGCTATTAAAATATGGGGATTTCACTTGTGTCTATTAGCATTGTGACTATATATGTATAACACCTATGTACATATATTGTTTTGGATAGGGACCCCCCACACCTCTAAATTCTCCAGTGTGTTGATTTCATTATCCAAATCTTTAGAAGCACAGTTATATTTTATTTGTTTGACCTAAAAATATTAGTGTTAAGTTCACCTTTCATGAGAGAGGGTATATCCATTTCTACTTATACTTTTTAGATTTCTGTGTGTACTTTAAAGATTTTATTAAGTGCATATGAGTTTATAATTCCTTCTTCTCCTTGAATTATAAACCATTTACCACTACCGAGCACACCTGCTCACCCCCGTTACTATATATCTTAAACTGGGGTCCAATACTAAGATCACTACTTTGCAGGGCATATCTCTTCAATCCCTTTATTTGTAAATTGTTTGTAGTTTCATTTCACTTATGTTTCTTGGAACGCTCTCAAAACACTCAATCATATAGCATCTATACCTTCACAGTTGAGTTTAACCTGATTATACACATGATGATTTCTTTGTATTTTCTGATACTATCTTTATCTTTCCTTGATTTCTGTCTATTCTACCCTTGAGTGGAAAGTGCTGTTTGTGTTATTTCCCTTCTCTGCCTCTTCTTTTTCTCGTGTGCCATGACCCCTTGGAACCCCTTATTCAGACCCAGGTCTCATGCTAGGGGAGCGGAACTGTTGGAGGGGTGCAGGGTGCAGAGCTGGTGCAGAGGAGGCTGGGGTGCGGGGGGCAGAGCTGGTGCAGAGGAGGCTGGGGTGCGGGGGGCAGAGCTGGTGCAGAGGAGGCTGGGGTGCGGGGGGCAGAGCTGGTGCAGAGGAGGCTGGGGGAGGATGTCACACCTGAGCCAGGTAGGTGACCTTTGCACTGGACGCTAAGCCTGGAGCCCAGCTCCCATCTACATTCTTGGAGCCGAGCTGGGAGGTAAACAAAGTGCTAAAGATCTCTCCAGAACGGTAAGGAATCTAGAGAACCCCATCCCAGGGGGCTGCTATGAGCTGATGTTCCCAAGTAGGGTCAGCAAGCTTTCTCTGTAACGGCCAGGTAGCCAATATTTTCTGCTCTATGGTCCAACAGGGTCTCTGCGGCCACTCCTCTGCTCCGCCACTGTGGCTCCAAGATGCTGTAGCCGCTGCGTGACAAATGAGACGGCCGCCCATGCAGGAAGCTCCACCAGCAGCACGCCGGTGCCAGCGTTGGCCTGAGAGCTGTGCTAACGTGCACGAACAGGTGCACCAGCCAGAACCAGAGCAGAGATCCCTGGGCTGCTTTTGCGTCTAGGATGTGTGCATATAAGAGATAAGAGTTTCTAAGTATTTCCCAGCAGCATCTGGAATGTCTCAAAAACAGTCATTTGTTTGGTGACTTTTGTAAAAAGTCAAATGGAAGTAAGGGAGGGAAAAAACCACAGTGTAAATCCGTTTATGTTTTATTCCTGTGCATTTATGTATTTGTATTTCAATGGGCCCCCTGAAATACTTTCAGGAGGACTAAGGAGGGAAATTGGTAATGTAGTGGGTTCATTGGGATCCAAGTTAGGGTTCTGGGAACCAGCATTTTGTAACTAAATGCTTTACATTGAGATAATTGTAGGTCGATACACACTTAAAGCAATTGTGACAAGACTGATATAATATCACGACCAGGATATCAATACGGATACAATCCAGCATCTCACGCAGTCGCCCCGACGCTCACTGGCACCTGTGCTCCACTCTCCACCACGGCTCTGATTTTGAGCCGAGAGGAAGTTGGGAGGAGGTCCAGAGACCCAGGAGGACGAGGCTCCTGAGAAAATGTGTCTGCAACAGAAGGGCTCCCAGCCAGCATCCTCTCGCCATTATCTGCATGGCTATCGCGGGGACACAATTATGAGAAACAAACTCACTTAACCTGCACGCACAACGGCACGAGGATGGTCCGACCCTGGATTCATGGAACTCAAGCGGTGATGAGCTTAGTGGTAATTATACTGAGGCCAGAAGCTTCCCACACAAGCCTTTCAATAACTGACGTTTTCAAAGACCTCAGGGGCCCGAACACCTCCCGATGTTTATTCAGGCCAAAACTCTGCCGCTCACTCAGACCGATAAATTAATGAGCCTGGGGACCTCTTCCTACCCCGACTGTGCTCTGCCTTTCGTTTATCCCACAGAGACGCAGCCCGTGATGCCATCCATTACTTGGGGTTATTAACTCATCAATTACTCAGTCCACAAATCCAAATCTGATGGGTCAATGCAGCCTCCGGCTGGAACGGGTAAGACCCCAGTGAGAATCTCGCACATCGCTTAGGGAATAATAGTCAGCGAACACTGATTAACAAAAGAGATTTTTACTGAAATATCAAGGATCACCATCTCCTTGTGAGGCTCAGAGGTCGAAACTGAACGCTCCCGGGGGGTGGGGGTCCCGGTGGCAGAACCTTCAGGCAGAGCCGTGGGCCGCAGCTTCCTGGGCAGGGGGGGTCTCAGCAGGCATCGAGGAGGGGCCGTGGGCGTCCGCACGGGTCAGGGCAGCAACGGTGCATCTCTGCCGCTGCTGATCTGGGCCCTGCCCCCACGTCCCCCTGCAGCGGGAAGGGGTGAGGCTGGCCCACGCAGTGGGCTCTCAGCCCCTAGCACCTTCCCCAGAGTCTTGCTAGTTTAGAGAAAGCTCAATAAAAATTAACAAATGAGTGAGAAACGAAATGAATATTGATACTAACAGCAAGAGAGCTAAGGACACTGGGACCCTTAGGGTGGGCAGCCTCTTGGTCATTCTGTTGACCCGGGATGAGCTGGGCATCTGCAGAGAGACACCAAAGTAACGCTGGCGCGACAATGCTGAACGATATCTCTCGTGTTTCCACAGCCCCACCGGCACTGCCTGGGCTGCTGCGCACGGGACCCTGGGACACACCGCCCATGGGGCCACAGCCACTGTGGGGTCTGTCGGCGGCCGTGCCCAGGCCTGCACCCTCCTGGTGTCCCTGGCCCACACTCCGCCGGCTCCCCGCTGCGGATTTCCGGGAGAAGCAGCCTGCGTGCAGAGCAAGGACCTTGGGAGGGACGGGAGTGTATGAGCTCTCTGGACCCTGATCTTCAGGTTGGGCCACTGACAAGTGGGGGGAGGCTGGGCTCGCGAATCCCCCCCACCTGCCCTGCCCTGCCATGCCCTGCCCTTCAGGGCTTCCCTGGGGCTGAATTCACCGGGCCTTGGGGGAAGCCCAGGCTTCTCCCTCCTTGTTCAGCAGACGCCTAAGGGAACCAGGGCTCGGTGCTGACTCTGGAAGGGACCACGGCTCACAAAGGAAGGAAAAGAAAACACATCCATTGCCCCATGAGCTCCCTACCGCCTCACGACGACCACACAAGACTCCTCTGACATGAGCCACGTGATACCAGTTCTGTGACACCAGCTGGGGGCCCTACAACTCAGCTCAGCTCTGATGCTCTCCGCCAGGAGACGGTTCAAGGCCCAGTGCCGTGAGACTACCCCTGCCTCAGACCCAACCGTCAGGACAGGTGGTCACGGGGCCCCTTACCATTAGAGGTCAGGGGTTTCCACAGCCTCCTCAGGGATTCAGGAACTTCCTAGAGCAGCTTACAGAACTCAGGGAAAGTTTGGAGATGAGATTACTGGGTTTTTATAAAGGACACAACTCAGGAGCAGCCAGATGGATGGGAGGCGGGTGGGGTTTACGGGCGCACACCGCACACTGCAGCCCCTTCCTGACCAAATCTGCCGTGGCCTCGAGCCCAAGGACCATGTGTCCTCAGCCCCCAGGAGCTGCCCCCTTGGTGCTGGCCCGTCCATGAGCAGGTGACGTAGGAGGACGGCTGACGAGTGTGCGAATGTCACGTGCAGGAGGGAGAGCTTATGGGGCTGCGCGAGACCAGCACAAGGCCACGCTCTCTGCACAGGGCTGCGATCCGTGGGTCCATGGGGTCGTTTCTGTTGTTGTGTTTCATTTCTGGCCTGAGTCTCAGTGCGTGTAAGCAGGAGTTTCAAAAAATGCTCCTGCCTGAGGACTATCTGGTGTAAGTTCCAAGGGGGGTGACCAGGGCGTCCTGGATGCTGCACAGTGCGGGGCAGCGTAGGGGACGAAAGGACAGATCAGGACCACGGACTCCACGACCTTGGCGGGCTGCTTCCAGGACCTCCCCAGATGGGATGAGGAAGAGGAGCCACACGTTCTCTTTTGCTGCAGCTGGACACGGAGGCCACGGTGGAGGAGACACAGAGGCCACGGTGGAGGTGACGCGGAGGCCACGGTGGAGGCGACGCGGAGGCCACGGTGGAGGCGACACAGAGGCCACGGTGGAGGTGACGCGGAGGCCACGGTGGAGGCGACACGGAGGCCACGGTGGAGGCGACGCGGAGGCCACGGTGGAGGCGACACGGAGGCCACGGTGGAGGTGACGCGGAGGCCACGGTGGAGGCGACATGGAGGCCACGGTGGAGGTGACGCGGAGGCCACGGTGGAGGCGACACGGAGGCCACGGTGGAGGCGACGTGGAGGCCACGGTGGAGGGGACACGGAGGCCACGGTGGAGGTGACACAGAGGCCACGGTGGAGGTGACGCGGAGGCCACGGTGGAGGTGACACGGAGGCATGCTTCCACGTGTGCTCAGGAACCCTACTGTTGGCATGGTGGCGGCTATCCTGAGAAGCAGGCTTGGCACAGACAGCCCCGCAGCCCCGGCCAGATGCCGGCCGTAGAGGCGATCCCAGGAGCCGAGGGAGTTGGAGCTGATGGCCCTTGGGCCCTTCCCAGCAGCTGACGCCACGGAGGCAGAAGGGCCTTGTTGCTGAGTGAGCTCGGGCCGCAGCCGCCCCCGCCTGTGAGGCGCTCAGGGCTGAGGGGGCCCGCCCGGGAGGCAGGACGGAGGGCGGGAAGGCCAGCAGGAGGGCTGGCTGCAGAGGCGGACCCAGAGCTTCCCAAGAGAAGGTCCCGGGAGAGCAAAGTCCCTCCCCTCCTGGACGCGGGCCCACGTTGGCTTGGGACCCCTGCCTGCTGCCTTGGACCTCCCGTCTTCCCCTGCATGAAAGTCTGTCGGAACCCTGCCCTATGCCCCCCGAGGCCAGCCGGCCATCCCCCCGCCCTCCTGCTCCCTGCTCTACTTGTCCTCACGGCAGTTTCTAGCACTGGACACAGGTACGTGGCTTCCCCTCCTACAGTCCCGCTCAGCACCAAGCTGGGACTGGGGCCAGAACAGAGCCCGAGCTCAGATGTGCCCAGCGCGTGTAGGCCTGGAGCCACCTTCCCCAGCACACGTGACCCCCTCTGCCGGGTGGGCCCTCCCCACCACCGCCTGGCCGCGTGGCCTCCTCCTCCGGGCACCCACACCTGCTGCCTGGGCAGTGCTTTCTGGCTCCGTGTGCTGCTTCTCCCCTCCCTCCCTGACTGTGTCCGAGGACGCTGTCCCTCAGGGCTGTCCCGTGAAGATCAGCCTCAGACCTCGGCAGCTGGAGAGCCCCCGACTGGAGCCCCAGCTTGGCCACCCCAGCTTGGGTGGAAAGTGAGGAAGGCAGAGACATGACGAATAGGGTCCGTGGTCAAAGGAGCGAGGATGATACAAAAGCGAGGGTCAAGCAAAGCCAAGCGTCAGAATCTTACTGACCCCGAGGCCAGGGTCTCGTCCTATTATCTGGAAGTAGGGAGATGTAGTGGCTCCCTCCTTACCCACATGCCTTCTATTGATTTTCTTACTGTCTGCACTCATCTGCACCCTGGACAGGGTTGCACACTGACGCAGACAGAAGGCAACTCTGCCCCGTTTCCGAGCTTGGGGGGTGTTCATGCTCCGCTGTCAGCAACGGGGTTTCCTGACGGGTTTTGTCGATGTTCCTTGAGAAGCAAACGGCCCCACTTCTGCTGAAAGCTTCTGTCACGAGTGGGTGTCCGACGTCGTCGAGCTTACTTTCTGCATCAGTTCCTGGGCCGTGTGGTTTTTCTTCCTCGGTCCGTTGAGGTGATGGATGACAGTGGTGGGCCCTGGCTACTGAGCCAGCCTTCATCCCTGGCGTACGTCCTGCACAGCCGCAGAGCACGGCCACGGAGTGCGGCCACGGAGCACAGTTCCTTTTGTGCGCCCCAGACCCAGTCTGCTCACATTCCCTTGAGGTCTTTGGCAACTAAGCTCGTGAGAGACACTGGCCTGCAGCCTCCCTTCTCTGTCTCCTCCTGCACCATCGCTGCTGGTTTGCTGTCAGGTCATTCTGACTTGCTTTCTATCAAATGCTAGGGGAGCGTGAAGCCACCACCTACTGTACCTGATTTCACTGAGAGAAGCACCACATGATGACCCCTGAAAGTACCTTCGCCCAGTGAAGTCCAAGAGTACAAGTGGTGTCACGTCATCATCACCATGACGGCCGACATCATTGTTGTGGTCACCATCAGTGTCACCATCACCACCATGACCCACAGTGACCCATGACATCATCATCACCGTGACCTCCAGAGTCACCATCCATCCTTGTCACCATGGTCGTCACGTCACCATCGTTGTCACCCACGACCCTCACATCACCATCAGCAGCAGCAGAACCCTCACGTCACCATCATCGCCGCCGCAGCCCTCACATCACCATCATCGCCCCGGCCCTCGTGTCACCGTCGTCGTCACCGTGGCCCTCACGTCACCATCATAGTCGCCATGACCCTCGCGTCACCGTCATCGTC
>PITA01033279.1:0-12764 GCA_004023965.1 Spilogale gracilis | reverse complement strand
CCGCACGTCCACGGCCGCCCCTCCCACACGTCCACGGCTGCTCGCGGGCTCTGCCCTTGGCACCTGGGCCGCGCAGCTCGGGTGGGTGCTTCGAGGCCGCTCACGCTGGGAAGCGGCGTCTGCGTGGCGGTGACTTCGAGCTGCACCCGGAGCCAGCTTCTGTCCGGCTGGGGTCCCTGGGCCTCACTCGGCCCTGTAGGCGGGCAGCCCACGTCCACGCTCACGGGTTGCTCTCCCCGCAAGGCCCAGGGAGCAGGGTAGAACCTCGGTCTCCTTGCCGCGCGGGCTGCAGGCTCGGCCCCGGGCCCGGTCGGCTCACTGAGGCCCCACGGCTCGGGCGGAGAGCGTGAGAGCTCGCGGCCCGCTCCAGTTGGCGGCCGTGCAGAGCCGGGGCGCAGCCCGTCCTCAGCGGGTGGCTGTCGAAGGGCCCTGATGCCTGGTGGCTGGCGCGGGGGGGTGGGGGGCCTTCTTGGGCGCTGGGCAGACATGGAGGGTGCTGGAGGGCAGGAGGCACCCAGCCTCCGCCCCGGCGTCCTCACTGTGAGCGGGCCTGTTAGGGCACAGAGCTTGTGGGATTGGGTTGGGGCGTGGCCGTGCTGTGCCGCCCTCCACACCCCCGGGGCCGTGCGCCACCGCCTTGCCCCAGTTTAGGAGAATTGAGGGCTGTGGAACGGACTTTGAACAAATCCTTCCACACATTTATTTTGAGACCATTTTGCACATTCATAAGAAATAGTACGGACGGTGCCCAGGGGTCCTGTATGGCTGCACCTGGTCCCCGGAGTGGTGGGCAGTGGCGGAACCGGGAGCGTGTCAGTACCATCTGGAAGCAGGGGACGGGGGCGCCATGATGTTAATGATCACACTCCCAGGGCTCCTGACTTGGCCTCTTCCCACCGAGCGCGGCGGAGGCTCAGGCGCAGAACCTTCTTTCTGCTCGCTGTTCCGAGGGCTACCTGCTCCCCGCACCACTGGGCACCTGCTGCCCGTTCCTGGCCCCCGTGTTGCTGGGTGAGAAGGAGGCTGGGCTCAGATGGCCTTGCAAGGAGCCGCCCATGCTGGGCGCCAGCGTGTAGCAGCACGTCGGGCGGCCTGGACGCCTCAGCAACGCCAGGCTTGTGGCCCCTTCCCAGGCCCCTGTGGTTTGGATCTGCTTCCTCTGTGTCCCTCCGGCTCTTACAGACTCTGCCCCCACGGTCCCCCTAGGTGTCCTCCTCACTCTTGCCTGCACGTGGGACACCAGCTGGGGCCCCCCATGTTCCCATGCTCACCTTCCACATGTGTCCTCGACACAGTTCGTGTGTGGGGGGGGGGTGGCCAGGAGCCTCCTCCCAGCCCTGTGCCTGCCGAAGTCGCCCCAGGGGGACAGTGCTCAGACCGAACCTCTGCGTGGCAGGACGCTCAGGCAGATGTCCTCATCTCCTTGTCGTGGGTCTGGGCTTCACTGCAGCCCGACTTGGACGCACCCTTAGCAAAGGTCGGTCGAGCTCGTCCCTGCCTCTGACCACAGCTTCTCCGAGAGACCTCGCACCGTCACTGCCCATCCATAGACAGGTGCAGCCTCGTGCCACAAGTCAGGGAGTCCTCCCCCAACCACGTTCTGTCCCAGACCCGCCAGGACTGTTCTTCCAGGGGCCCCACGGCAGCCGGACGGTGACCGTGACAGGAGGGACGAGCTGTTTTTCCGGAGATGCCCACGCTGCCTTCCTGTGCTGAGGCTCCGGGCCTGGCTCCTGCCGCCTGGTCCCCGCGTCACCTGCCGCGCCCTCGCCCCGGCTTTGGACGGGCTAATCTCAGCCTGTCAGCTGCCAGCCCATCGGCCTTAATTCTTTACCTTTTGTCTCGGGGTTTTTATAGGTTTCGCTTGGTCAACAGCATTCATTCTTAGTGAACAAACGGAATTCCCTTTTTATGGCATGAAAGTGACTGTTTCTTTGACCGACTGGCCATTACACAGTGACACGGGCTGGCCCCAGATGACACAGGACAATGAATCTTCCCTGTTCCTGAGACTGAGTCTGATGGATGGGGAGCAGTCAGCGTCTGGGTCTGGGAGGATACGGCTGGGCTTACAGAGACCCTGGGCTTCCTCCTGGCCAGCGGCCTGGTTTGGGGATGTCTCTTCTCAGCCTGATGGAGCCCAGACAGGAGTGGGGGATTCTTCCAGCCCTCTGCCTGCCCCTGGGGGTGCCGTCTCCCTGTGTCCCCGTTCTTGCCCCTGATCCCAGGGCCGCAGGCCCCGGCTGCCTGCAGAGGGCAGGGCTCCCCCTCCCAGGAGAGGGTGTGGGCTGTGATGCCATGTTCCTTGGGGAGCTTATGGTTTGGGAGCACTGAGGATGCCCGGCTTTATCCTGTCCTTTTACAAAGAGCCCAGGCCCCAGGATGTCGCATACGTTTCCCAGAGGCCACAGAGCTGGACGAAGTGGGATCCGCTGTCCTCCAGAGCAGACCCCAGACGCTGTGTCCAGTGTATCCAACATGCCTGCTCTCTGCTCTCTGGGGTAGGGTGCTGCGTCCACCCTGGGTCTGTGAAGTGTACTTTGTACAGAAAAGCCTGACAGATAAATGCTCCCTCTGCTCCCCAGGACTCCTCCAATCCCACCTGGCGCTCTGGCTCCCTCCGAGGAGCATGGCCACCACATACTTCTACAGATTGTAAGACCTTTCTTGCATTCCGTCCATTGGCATCCCATCCCAGGACACTGAATCTTACACCTTTTTTTAAAGATTTTATTTATTTATTTGACAGAAACACAGCGAGAGAGGGAACACAAGCAGGGGGAGTGAGAGAGGGAGAAGCAGGCTTCCCGCTGAGCAGGGAGCCCGATGCGGGGCTCGATTCTGGGTTTCCGGGATCACGACCTGAGCCGAAGGCAGACGCTTAACGACTGAGCCTCCAGGGCCCCCCTGAATCTCACACCTTAAATGTTCAGAGGAATGGTGATTGAGGAATACGTGTGTCTAATGAGGGTCATTCCAGGACTCAGAATCACCCTGGGTGCTGGTCTAGGCCTGGTGCACCTGTACGACACACATGCTCAGCAGAAGGCTCTGGCCTGGGCATGCCCCATCGCACCGGAGGCCATGGTGGGCCCTGCAATGCCCACAGAATGTGCCAGGACAGAGAGGTCCATTGGCTGTCAGGGACCAGAGACATTAAAATCCTTTGGGAAAAACTCAGGGGCCATATGGATGGAATGAAAAGGCAACACAACCTCCACATTCTCGCTTCCCAGGGTAACTGCAGGCCCAGGGAGTGGCAGACCTACTTGCTGGATGACCAACAATAGCTGGAAATCAGGTCACCCTTCTCTCTTCCTGGGCCAGCTGCTGCCACCAGCTCTTTCCAGATCCCCACTGCCATTGGTCTAGTGGGGGAGGGGCCACCAACAGTGGGTCAGGCCACACAGCCACGCACCCACCATCCATCCATCCCACCATCCATTTACCCATCCATCCACCTACCTGTCCATCCATCCGTTTATGTCCACCCATACATCCATCCACCAGTCATCCATCTACCCACCCATCCCTCCATGCACCCATCCATCATCCATCCACCAATCCATCTACCCATTCATACACCACCCATCCATCCATCCCACCCACCTATCCACCCATCCACTCATCCATTCATCCACCTATCAGTCCATCTATCCACCCATCTGTCCACCCACTGTCCACCCATCTGTCCACCTATCCATCCATCCATCCATCCATCCATCCATCCATCTATCCATCCATCCACCCTTCCATCTACCACCTCCATTTATCCGCCCATCTGTCTGTCTGTGTCCATCCACCTGCCCATCCACCCATCCATCTACCCATCTGTCCATCCATCCATGCACCCACCTATCCACCCACCATCCATCCACTCATCTACCCACCCATCCATCCATGCACTCATCCATCATCCATCCACTGATCTATCTACCCATTCATACACCGTCCATTGTACATCCATCCATCCACCCACCCACCTATCCACCCATCCTCTGTTCATCCCTCCACCTACCCGTCCGTCCATTCATCCACCCACCCATCCATCCATCTATCCATCTATCCGTCCATTCATCCATTTATCCACCCACCTATCCACCCATCCACTCATCTGTCCATCTATTCATCCACCTGTCCCTCCATCCACCCACTCATCCACCTGCTGTCTGTCCATCCACTCATCCGTCCATCCATCCCTCCATCCATTCATTAATCCACCCACCTATCCACCCATCCACCCATCCACTCATCTGTCCATATGTCCATCCACCCATCCATCTACCTGTCCATTCATCCACCCACCTATCCGTCCATCCACTCATACATCCATACATCCATACATCCATACATCCATCCATCCATCTACCTGTCCATCTATCCATCCACCTGTCTGTCCATCCACCCAACCATCTATCCATCCATCCATCCATCCATCCATCCATCCATCCATCCATCCATCCATCCATCCACCCAACCATCTATCCATCCATCCATCCATCCATCCATCCATCCATCCATCTATCTATCCACCTGTCCGTTCATCCACCCAACCATCTACTCATCCATCCATCTATCCACCGACCTATCCATCCATCCATCCATCCATCCATGCAGTCATCTATCATCCATCCACCAGTCCAACTAGCCATCCATACACCCACCCATTGTCCATCCATTTAATGCACACGGTATATCCAACATGTGTCAAGCACGTCCGAGACATAGCTGTATGAGTTGCAGCCCCATCCTGCAGAGGGGGACAAGAGGTGATGTCCACACGCAGGATAAATCACCCCCGGCCCTACCCTTGTTATGCCCCTGGCCATGGGCTCAGACAGTTAGTACAGGAGGAATTCAGAAGGGCACATGCTGGTGGGGGGAACAAGGAGCTTAATAGTTGGGTTTTGGAGGGCTAGAGGGCAGCCAGGCAGGTGTCCAGGCAAGGAGAATGGGCTAAGCCAAGGCATGGGATGCAGGCTGGAAATAGCAAGGCAAACCCACCGAAGGAGAGGGTTTGGGTGGAGCAGGAGGAGGTGAGGCTGGCAGGCGTGGGCCACGTCGAGGCAGCCTCCAGCAACAGCTAGACCTTAGACTCGGTGCCGGATACAGAGCACACGGCATCGCCGGGGCCCGGGTGTGGTGGGCTGCCACTCTCCTGCCAGGCCTGTTGGCTCTGCTGAGTAGTGTGGGCTGCGCCTGTGATGGGCCTGGCCCGAGGACTACACCTACGGTCAGCAGTGGTCACCTGTCACTCAGCAGACTTTCTCTTCCCGAGGGCTGGCTGTCACTTGTCCCCTCAGCTCTGGGAGCCCCGAGCCCTTTCTTCCCATCCCTCATTCCCCTGGACTGTGCCTTAGGGACCAGCCAGTGAGGATCCAGCCTAGAACCTGCAGCCTGTGAGAGGGGGGACAGCCCCTAGCTGATCGCCGGGCAGGGGTAGACGGTGCGGCACACGGAGGGCAGTCTGCTCTCCCTGCTTTAGGTGAGTCCCGCATTGTCCACCTGAGGTCCCCACTGAGCAGGGGCCAGAACTCTGACGGAAGCAACAGTAAGCAGGGTCTGCTTTGCAGAGGAGGACCCCGAGGGCAGAGCCGTCTGAGGGATGAATTAACTCCCTGAACAGAGGACCTCAGGGAGCCCAGTACTGTCTCCTCCTGCCCCCAGTCCGCCACAGCTGAGTGCTGGCTCGGCCCCTCCCTGAGACCCCCCTGTCATCTGCAGGGGTTGACGGTGGGTCCAGAAACTTACATCCACATTCGAAAGCGGGACTGTGAACAGCAGCTGGGGTGGAAACCAGGTCTCCGCTGCGGGAGGGTCCAGCCGAGGGTCCCGGGGGCTCAGGGTTCAGGGCAGCCCTGACTCCCATGACAGGTGTCCTAAGTGGAAGGAGAGGGAGGCTTACGTCACAGACACGGATAGGCAGAGGGCACGCGGAGGCTGAGGCTGAGAGTGGGTGATGCAGCCATAAGCCCCGAGATGTCTGGGTCACCAGGGGCCAGAAGCAGCAGGAAGGGGGGAGATCTCAGAGCCCTGGGCTCCGGACCTGCTTTGGGGACAGCAGGGGACACGCTGCAGCCCTGTGAGTGCTCAGTGCATGGCGATCTGTGAGCCCCCCGCCCCCATGCTGATGCCAGCCGACCCAATGGCCCGCGGACACGGCTCTCAGAAATTCGTCTTTGAATGTGGATCCCGTGGCTTAATACTTGAGCATCCCAGCTTTTCCAACCCCAAAGAGGATATTTTCTGAGGCATTTCCCTATATTGGTGTAGCTTAGTGAGCATTTTTCTTTACCGAACATCCTCCCATTGAAAAACGGCAGCATAAAGGCTGGGTGGGTGAAAGTATTGTATTTTTATGGTGCGATATCTCCTGTGGCCACAGGAGGGCGCCTGCATAAAGGAAACCAGGACTCCACCCAAGCCGCGCAAGTGTGCACACGCACGCACACGCACGCACGCGGACGCACGCGCACGCACAATGCATGCACACACGCACACACACGCACGAACAATGCACGCACACGCACGCACACTCACGCACACGCACACACATGCACACACACGCGCACTCACACACACGCACACGCACAATGCATGCACATGGGCGCACATGCATGCACATGCTCACACACACGCACGCATATGCACCCACACAATACATGCTCGCACACACATGCTCGCACACATACACATACACATGGGACACATGCATGCATACACACATGCACTCACGCTCTCACACATGCGCGGGCACACGTTCACAGGTGCACACATACACGCACACACGGGCACACATGCACACACTCACATGCTTGCACATGCATGCACACACACTCATGCACTCACATGCACGGTCACTCACACGGGCACGTATGTATGCACACATGCACTCACGTGCACACACGCGCATGCACACATGTTCAGACACGCACACACACAGGGCACATGCACACATGCATGCACACACACTGACACATGATGCTCACGCTCACACATGCACTCACACACACACACACATGGGTGTACATGCAGCAGAGTAAATTCGTCTTAAACTTTAATGGTCAAATTAATCAAGACTAAAATGGGTTGGAGGGGACCCCTTAGTAGAGTAAAATAATTAGTTTGCAGAGTGGGGAGTTTTTCTTGGTGCATGTTTACCATCTGGTCTCATGACCTTCTCAAGAACACATCAAAGGACTCACAAGAACTCGAGCTGAGAAGATGAAATTAGGCTGTACCAAAAGTTTAGGGTTTTTTTCCCCACAGCCACATGCCAAGAATATTTCCACATTTTTCACTCCAGTGACATCTGACAAGTGGTAATTCATGGTTTTCTGGGCTAATAGGGAAAAATAAAATCTATCATTAGTATTTCTAGCACCCGTGGAACTCTGCCCCTGCCCAAGTGGTGACGGGGGGACATGTCGAATTTAGCAGATGTGAACGGGAGCCCCGCACACGCCAGGCCACCCCGCGCCGGAGAGCAGATGCACGAGTCCTGTCCTGGAATTGGTCGGTGGCCCTCGGTGTGACATGTGGCTCATTCACCCATCCAGACATTTACAAGCAGTAATAACCCCATAGGGTGTGAGTCTGCCTTTGTGTCTTCCACTCCTGGTGCTTTGTGACCTCAGAGAGGTGGCTTCTCGTGTCCCCACCGTCCTTCACTTCCTACCAAGTCGTTATTGCAACTAAGGCAAAAACACAAGCTGATGGAGGAGAGAAATAACGCGAAAGAAACAGGTAACAGTCCAGGGAAAGCCTCCCTCATCCCCATTTCCCGCTTGAAACCCTCGTGGAGGACGCGGCGATCACACGCTCGAAGGGCCGGCAGCCACCTGCTCCGCTCAGAACGAATTCTCCCGTCTAAGCGAAGATGGCGGTGGCCACCCGAGAAAGCTCCCCGTCGTCACTGACCCGGCCAGGGGAGCATGTTCCTCCTCTTAGGATTGGTTTCAGCTTCCTTAAGTGTTTGACCTGAAGCTGTTGGAGGTGCAGGTGGGGCTTGGCCCTGGGGGGGAGGTGCTCGGGCTGGGCGCGGGCCCACTGGCCGGTGCCTCCCTCCCTGCAGGGCTGCTGCCCGAGGCTCCGGGCTCAGAGGCCCGAGTGGCCGCTGTGCACCCTGTCATCCACAAGTGGAAACCAAAAACTTAGAGCATGGTCTAGAAAGAAATTCATCTTTCCATCCCTTTTGTGGGCTCTTAAGTCTGCTCTCTTTTCCTGTTTTGCCGTGTTGGTGAGAGCCGTGAGGACCAGCACACGTGGCGAGAACCGGGGAACCAGCTTCATTCGGATCTGGGGGCTGTTCTGTGCACATATGGGCTTTTGACGGTTACCTGCCGTCTCCGCAGCTGCCGCGTTCTGGGGGGACCGTCTCTAGCCGGCGAGGGGAACGGGAGCCCTGTGCGGTTCCCGGGCTGAGGACAAGCTCCTTCTGCAGACTTGTCAGAAGTGACTCTGCGGCCTCAGGGCGGCCGGTATTGATCTCAGCCAGTTCGGAAGAGTCGGAATTAGGGAATGCCTCAGAGCTCAGGTCCTAGATGACGCGGCGGAAGGCAAATGGTAAGATGCAGGCAGTCGTTTCCTAGACTCAGATACCTTGAACAAGATGGTAATTTCCCTGAAATACATGCTTTTATTATCACTTTTGGGGACCCAAATGAACATTCTAAAAGTTTTACGTTCGTGGGAGTAGTGATGTATCCTAGCCGCCACCTGGAGGTCTGGGGGGTACGGGCCCCCAGCCGCCCACTGACGCCCAGGCCCCGGCGGTGTGTGCGCTGGTTTCACGCCTGCGGAGGGCTCTTCCAATCTTCAAAGCCTTTCACTAAGAGTTCAGTGTGTTCATGCAGAAGATACTGAGATCTGATGACAGTTTGAAGGCGCGTGGCGCGAGGTGGCCGGGGGAGCCAGCGCGGTGACTCGGCCCCCACGGAGGCCGGTGGGTCTGTCCGGCGCCGTCTGTGGAGACGAGGAGGAGACCGGCCACCGGCGATCTCAGAAGCGTCCCCCGACTGGGAGTCTGGTGTCCTCTCTGCGCCGGGCGCTGCAGGCCCCGGATTCCGCCTCCACGCCTTGACGTCTGCCGGCGGGGGGAGCGCGTGCAGTCGCCCTCCCCATTGTTTTCGTTGAAAGCACGTCTTTTTCAGTGTGGAAGGAGGTGCAGGCAGCACGTGTCTCGAGACGACCTGCCCGATGGGACGCTCCGAGCCACCAGCCCGCGTGCGTCTCCGCAGGGCGCTGCCACGCCTGCGGTCACGAGCCGTGTCGTCGTCTGCGGGAGCCCGGCCACGGCGCAGGTGACCAGAGCCTTATCGTGGGCGTGAAGTCGACCCCGACGTCAGGGAAACTCCCCCCTGATGAGAGAGGAGCGCGTGGGCGCTGGTGGCACGGTCTCGCCCCGGTCAGCCGCGACGTTGGCCCCATCGAATCCGTCGTTGGTTCACGCTGGCGCACGACCTTGCGGACTCACGGGTGGGCCCTTGGAGCCTCGACGTCCATCAGCACAAGGCTGGGCGTGTCCGGAAACGCAGGGCAAACTACAGGCCGCCGCGGGAACTCCCCTGCACAGCGTGGGGGTGGGGGGCAAAGGCAGCGCCACCGAAGGCCGCGGGAGGTGTCAGATAGGAATGCTCCCTCGCGTGGAAGGGGGACACCGTGTCCTGCCCAGGCCCCCTGCGTTCTGGGGAGCGCGTCCGGGTGCCAGGCCCCTGCTGGGGCGAGCGGAGGCGGTGTCGTGGGGGCGGGGCTCCTGCCGCGGTGAGACGCACGCGATGCGAGTCCTGGCGCGCCCACACTGCGCCCCGAGTGTCACACACACACACACGCACACACACACACACACCTCGATGCTGAGCTCTGCGCGCACACAGGCTGCCTGCAAAGGCATCGTCTCGGAGGGGCCGAGCTCACGCAGGGACGGGCAGAGTGCAGGTGTCCGGAGGGGCCGCTCCGCGCGCCGTGGCAGGGGGCCTCTGATGTCGGGGCCACCGAGGCTGTTTGGAGAGCGGCTGCGTCTGTGAAGGGAGGGAGCAGACGGTCGCGGGACAGAGCGCCCCGCCCTAAGGGGAAGCGTGACAGAGAGGATGCTTCAGTAAAGCGGCTTTAACATGATGAACACGGCGACTGGATTTTCTAAGGACAGTGCCCAGAGTTCCGTCCTCCAGAGGGAGGCCCCTGACCCAGCTCTGTGCCGAGGAGGACGGGAGGACATTCTGCCCAGTGTGTCCCGGGTCATAGCTCCGACTCAGCTGGGGATGGGGTCCAGACATGGTGCCACCGGGAGGCCGTGCCGTTTCCCACTGGCTTGGTGGCTCACCCTTGCTCACGCAGCCTTCCTGGGCCCCCATGACTGTCGCAGACCGTGGTCAGTGCAGGCGCTCGCACCCATGGCCTTGAGTCGCCCACGACCAGCGACTCCTGACTTCTTGGAGGTAGGACTGTCTTCACAGCCCACTCCGCCCCAGGGAGGCCATGCCTGGTCCACTCACAGTCGGGGTCCATGGCTGGCGCCCCAGGGAACGTTAGCATGAGAAGCAAGGTTGTCAGAGCTAGGAGTGGTCTGAGGGAGGGTCTTCCAGACCCTCTCCTGGGGCGCAGGTCAGAGCGGGCTGTGGACCCCCTGGGCTTCTGCCATCTTTCCCGGGAGTGGGATTGTCCTCCAAAAAGATGGGGTGAAGTCCTAACCCCCAGAGTCTGTGAATATGACCTGTGACAAAACAGGGGGATGCAGCTGGAGAGGTCTCTTGGAGCAGGGTGGCCTCAAATCCCACAGCTGCTGTTCTTATGAAAAGGCCACGTCACAGAGGAGGCAGAGGCTGGAACGACATGACCACAAGCCGAGGATTGCCGGCCCCACCGGACTGGGAGGCGGGAAGGGCCCTCCCCTGGAGCCTCTGAGCATCGCAGACTTCCGGCCTTCAGACTGAGTGGAATATTCCAGTCTGTGGTCCTGGGCTATGGGGCTGCAACATGGACACATGGTTGCTCTCCCTGGTGTCCTGATATGATAGGTCACATGGGGTGAGCCCATGAGAGGCGGGACGGCTGGGCTCAGGGCTGAGTGTGCAAGGCTCGGGATGCAGGGCTCAGGGACACAGGGTTCAGGAAGCGGGGCTCAGAGATCATGGCTCAGAGTGCAGGGCTCAGGATATAGGGCTCAGGATGAAAGGCTCAGGGAGCAGGGCTCAGGGCTAGGGAGCAGGGCTCAGGTGGCAGGGCTCAGGGCTAGGGAGCAGGGCTCAGGGCTCAGGGTTCATGGAGCGGGACTGGTCTCCAGAGGCTACCTCAGCCGGCGTGTGCTCCGTGGGCAGCAGTGTCCTTCCCTGTCCTAGCTCTGCTTGTCTTGCAGCACGGAAGGTTTTACCACAGCTTCCCCCTGGTCACTCACACTCTTGTGAAAGGTGTTTTCTTTTCTCCTGCTCAGCCCACACCCTGGAGAAAGTGCTAGATGGAGGGCAGACGTGAACGGGAGCCGGGTTGACTTGAGGCCACACCCGCGGGACCAGGGCTGACTTGAGGGCTGATGGGCGGCCGGCGCTCTCCTCCTGGTGCCTGGCCGGCGTCTCCCTGGGGCCCCGGTGTCCTCTTGGGGTGCATAGATGGGCATGGGAGGGAACACCAACCTTTAGAGCTACTTAGATTGCTTACACTTAATGTTTGGCCTCAAATTGATTGTCGGGATGATGCAGGTACAAGCTGTGAGAGCATGCATTCTTTACAGGCCATCACAAAGGGTGTTGCACGGCTTCTTTTTTTTTAAGATTTTATTTATTCGTTTGACAGAGAGAGAGGTCACAAGTAGGCAGAGAGGCAGGCAGAGGGGAGGAAGCAGGCTCCCCACTGAGCAGAGAGCCGGTTGTGGGACTAGATCCCAGGACCCTGAGACCATGACCTGAGCCGAAGGCAGAGGCTTTAACCCACTGAGCCCCCCAGGCGTCCCTGGTGCACAGCTTTTAAGAAAAGTTGAGCAGGATGATTTTCTTCTTTGATTTTAACTTATGTTCTTTTTTTTTTTTTTAAGATTTATTTACTTATGTCTTTATTTATTTATTAGAGAGCGAGAAAGTACGCCTGGGGAAGGGGCAGGGGGTAGGGAGAGAGAGAGGCCTCGACTCCCCTCTGAGCACAGAGCCTAACACAGGGCTCGATCTGAGCACCCTGAGATCACGACATCAAGAGTCGGCTGCCCAACGCACTGAGCCGCCCAGGCGCCTCTTCACATGTCCTTACAGGAAAACTCACAGAACGCTGGATCTCTAACAGGTCACTAGGCGGCTTCACGGTGGAGGTGAGCAAGAGGAGGTGTGAGGGCCTCGCGGCTGGAGGCCTCGGTCCAGGAGGGGAGGTGGCAGGATCCAGGGAAATGGCGGAAGAGCTGGGGCAGGTCCTGGACGCTCCCCTGCCCCCAGCACCTGGGGGCCTGAGACTAGCAAGGACCTCAGAGCCAGTGTCCTTGGGGACAGCCCCCCTCGTGTCAGGGGCCACTGCTGGTCTGGCTCTGTGGCCGGGGCCGGCCTATCATAAGGGCACCGTTTTCCCATTCGGAAATAACCTGAACTTCAGAGATTACATTCAGTAGGGAAATTCACCCATCGAACCGTTTGCTCATTCCTCTCCTTTGCTCTAGGCTCTCTGCCTCATGGGGACACAGGGTGCCCCGCATTTCCCTGGCGTCTGCTACTGTAGTCTCGGCAAAGGGGGCAACAGCGGGCTGAGTGTCCCGGGGTGGCTGCCCCAGTGGCCGTGGCCTCCAGGAGCCG
>PITA01033278.1:0-12940 GCA_004023965.1 Spilogale gracilis | reverse complement strand
TACTTCTAGCTCTTGAAATACTGTTTATTGCATTCTTCTTCTTAGAGATTTACAATATATTAGCACATGAAAGATCCAAAAACTTCCTGCAAAAGTAAAATATGAACACCTTTGTTTATTTAAATATTATCTGTTGGAAGTGATCCCTTCCAATCCTAAAACTGTGATTTCATCATACCTCATTTATATCATTGGAAACGTTGTCAAATGCTTTGCCAACATTATTGGTACTAACCAAAATGAGTAGCAGTATTTTTCATGGTTTTCAGAACTCTAACAACTTTATGATTCTCTGTCTATTATAGCAGTTTAAAAGAAGGTGACATTTAATCAAGACAGAGTCAGAATAAATGGTGTTTACCATTCATTGCTTCCCTCTCCCTTATTCTGAAGCCACCAGAAAGCAATGGGGGAAAGGTAAAAGCAATAACTAATGAGCTAAGGACAAATGGGATCACTTGCCACTACGGGAAGCAACTGGAATGCTCAGCATTCCACAACCAACTAGCAAGACAGCCCATCAGCAGATAGATTCTGGAGTCTGTCCAGTCTTGGATAGTATTGGCCGCTGCTTTTATGCTCTGTTGGTAGAGACCTGTTGAGGGCCACTGAGAGACTGTGCTTCTGTCTGTCATCTCTAAGTCCATTGAAATCCTCTCTATTGTGCCAGCATTTCATTACTCTTTTCCCTCCGTAGCAGAGGTAATTCTAGTCATTAGTAAAAGTAATTTATTTGAGCACTATCTTAGACCTCAACTTACACAGTGGTGACATAATTTAAGCCTAGTACTTTTGCTCACTACACACCAGGTACACATTCAGCAAAAGTCATCCTTACAAGTTATTTCTTTTCACACAAAGCATAAAATGGAAAGGGTCCCAAAGGAATGAGAGGTTTTTCTGTACTTCTGGGAACCTACAATGATTGACGTCCTGATACATTATCTCATTCAAGAATCAAGCTGCATTATCATTCCTGTTTTACAAGTAAATAAAACAAAGCTCAGAATGATTAAATAATTTGCAGAAGGCAGGTCTCAGAAGAAAGCCCCAGGATTCACACTTAGATCTTCTATCTACAAATTCAAAGCTGTTTCTAACAAACCATACTGCCTGTCGAAATACTTCTTGTTCTCATTCTCCAACTTCATTAGCCTAGTTATTCTATTTTAAAAAACAAAAACAAAAACTACAACTAAAATGTTATGTGGTTCACATCATATTTCTGTGGAACCAGCATGGATCTCAGATTCAATGTAATCCTAATAAAGATCCCAGCAGATCTTATTACAGAAATTGACAAACTCGTTCTAAAATGTTTGTGGAAGTACAAAGAAATTGGAAACGGCTAAAAAAATTTGAAAAAAACAAAGTTGTAGGACATAACACTCTCTGATTTTAAGAGTTACTATAAAATTGTAGTAATTCAGACAGCGTGGTATTAGTGTATAGATAAGTATAGAGATTGGCATAGAGATTAATAGGAAAATGTAGGAGTACAGGAGTAGATCAATACTTTTTTTTTTTTTTTTTTTTTAGATTTTATTTATTTGACAGAGAGAAACACAGCCAGAGAGGGAACACAAGCTGGGGGAGTGAGAGAGGGAGAAGCAGGCCTCCCGCCGAGCAGGGAGCCTGATGTGGGACCCGATCCCCCGTCTCTGGGATCATGACCTGAGCGGAAAGCAGTTGCCCAACCAACTGAGCCACCCAGGCGCCCCTAGATCTATACTTCTATGGGCAATCGATTTTGGACAGGTACCAAGGTAATTCACTGGGGAAAAGACAGTATATTTAAGAAATGATGCTGGAACAATTGTGTATCTGTATGAAAAAATAAAAATAAAATAAAAATGAATTTGATCCTTACCTCACACTAAATATAAACACCAATTTGAAATGAATTATAGACTAAAACTAAAAATAAGCTTTTAAACTTCCAGAAGGAAAACATGGTAAGATATATTCATGAAGCTGGGGTTAAAAAAAAAAAATTCTTGGTTAAGCACACATAAGAAAGCATTAATCATTAAATTTAAAAATTGATTAAACTGGACTTTATCAAAATACAAAACACCAAAAGGTATAAGGAACTCTGATAAGTGAATAATAAGAAAACAAAAAACCTAATAAATAATGATTGAATAGTTTCATTGAAAAAAAAGATACACACACACACACACACACACACACACATATATATATAATGGAGTGTATAATGGGGTACCAATAAACCCTTGGGGAAAATAATGCTCAGTATCATTAGTCATCAGGGTAATCCAAACTAGAGCCATAAGGAAATATCAGTACACACCCACTACAATGGCTGAAATTAAAAAGATTGACTCTACTAAGTGTTGACAAAGATGTGGAACCACTGGGACTGCTATACATTCCTGTTAGGACTACAAAAATGGTACAGACCCTTTGGAGAAAAGTTTGGCAGCTCCTTATTAAAAAAAAAAAGAAAAATGTGGGACACCTGGGTGGCTCAGTTGGTTAAGCCTCTGCCTTTGGCTCAGGTCATGATCCCAGGATCCTGGGATCGAGTCCCACATCGGGCTCCTTGCTCAGCAGAGAGCCTGCTTCTCCCTCTGCCTCTGACTGCCACTCTGCTTGCTTGTGCTCTCTCTCTATTTCTCTGACAAATAAATAAAAATCTTAAAAAAAAAAGAATTAAAAAATAATGTAACATACACTCACCATGATGTAGCAGTTGGATTCCCAGATATATACCCAAAGAAATGAAAATCTGTTTTCTCACAAAGATTTGTCCCTGAATGTTCAACACCTTATTCAGAAGAGCCAAAAACTGTTCAATAATAGCTGAATGGATAAACAGATTATGGTATATTTATATAATGGAATGCTATCCAGCAATGATAGCAAATGAACTTGTAACTATGGTTGGGGCTAAAATAAGATCTGAGCAAAAGCAGTCAAACACCAAAGGGTAAATGCTGCATAATCTCATTTTATGAAATTCTAGAACAGAAAAAAACAGTGTCTGATAACAGAAAGCAGATCAGTTCATGCCCCAGATACGCAGTACAGGTGGAGGAACTGACTTTATATGGGCAAGAGGGCTCCTTTTGGGACAATGCTATATATCTTAATAGTGGTGGCAATTACATGCTTGTATATGTTTGTCAAAACTCATCCCAGGGGCGCCTGGGTGGCTCAGTTGGTTAAGCAACTGCCTTCGGCTCAGGTCATGATCCCGGAGACCCGGGATCGAGTCCCACATCAGGCTCCCTGCTTGGCGGGAGGCCTGCTTCTCCTTCTCTCACTCCCCCTGCTTGTGTTCCCTCTCTGGCTGTGTTTCTCTCTGTCAAATAAATAAAATCATCAAAAAAAACAAAAACTCATCCCATTGCATATTTTAAATGGGTGTGCTTTGTACACATGAAATTAGTAGAACACTGCATGTTAACTATACTGGAATGTTTTTAATTAATTAATTCATCACATGGGTGTGCCTTATTATTTATAAATTAGACCTCAATAAAGTTGATTTATTTAAGACAGAAAGAGAAAAAAAATCCCAGAAGCACATACATCAGCATGGTAATGGCTAGATGGTAGGCATTTTTTATTTCCTTTGTCTTGCTCCTCCATGTCATCTAGCATTTCCATCATTATGTATAAAGTTAGTGATAAAAACAGATAAAGGTAAAAATAATATCCCTTCATTAAAAAGAAAAAAAGCCATGCATTTTTCTCATCTCCGCTAGTAATTTTCTTATCTCATCATGAGACTGTGGATGGGCTTATTCATCCGGTAAGCAGTCCTGAAGCCCAAACCCCCAGCAGTATCTAGGGAATGGAACTGAAATGTTGGATTCACTTTGGTCATCACCAGTACCAAGACTCCTTGGTCTGCTACCTCTTGAGAATCATCCAGAACATCTTCTACCCAGTGCTCTTTTTCTAGGCCTTATCTGCTGGCCTCCATCTAGTTTTATAGTCCTGCAGGGTGTGTCAAAGAAAATCCAGAGAGGGACAGTGGTTCAAGAAGTAAAAGCAGATTTAGCCAAGAGGTATTGTAATAGAGGAAAAGAAATCTCAGTATAGAACTACACTCCACGCAGCAAGGAAAAGTGGGTCTCTATAGCCAAGGAGCGGCATGAAAAGTACTAAGAAGAAACAGGCAGGTTCTGGCTAAACCAATTTAGCAGGGTTCTTACAGAAGTCAAGCAGAGAGACCAGATAATCACCTGGGGGGTGGTGAAAAGTTAGGAATTTGATCAGATATGAAGGGTGATCAGGTACAAAGGGCAGGGGATTCTCACTAAACTGACCTAGCAGGATTCTTCTTGCTCTTGAGGTCAAGGCCTAATGATGGAGGCCTAGTCCAAATAGGGCTTAAAGGAGCCTGACAAAACTTCAGTCATTGGCAGGTAACTTTTGTCTTCCCACTTCAAATTTCCTACCCTGTGTTGGCAGGTTCTCTCTTACAGGGGTAAGAACTGGGGCAGGTAACAATCCCTGGAGTGGGTCACAGGCTGTAAAGACAAGTCCTTCTCCCAGAGCTGGGCCATTGCCCTTTCCTGGGCTTTGGGTGTGCTCCTTGCCAGTGAGAGAGCGTCTCCTTCTCCACAAGGTACTATTCCTTGGAAGAGCCTCAGATCTGGGGGTGGGTGGGGAGGAGGGTTTGTGCAGTTTTTCCTCCTGTTCCATCCATTCATTCCTTGAAATCTTTCTTCCTTTTTTGGCTAGCTTCTGCCATTGGCATTCTTTCCCCTGCCTAGAAAGTCAGAGGGTACAGAACCATTACTTAATTCTTGTCACTTCCTCATTCCTCTGGCATTGCAAACTTTGGTATGTACCTCCTCCAAGAAAGATAAAGAAAATATATAGTCTCTCCTGTGGAGCCCAGGAGACTCCTCTGGGCCAAGGTGACAGGCCTGATAAATTGAATCAGGGACAATGTGTGTATTCCCAGGCAGAGAAAGGAAACTTCTTACCTCCCAGGAAGCCAGCCAGATAGCAGGCAGCAAGCTGGCAAAGCTTCCCTGTATGTCTTACCATCTTGCTTTACAGTGCTTCCACTAAAGCTGTTTTTCATCAGAGGCTTTTACCCATCATGTCAATGGATCATAAGGAATCATCAAGAAGGTGTACTTTCAGAGAACATAGTCAAGAGACTAGCACCTCTGCCTAGCTGTGCTTCTGCTACAGGAATGGGGTAGAGGGCATCGCACAGGAGACTAAGTCCTGGTGGCACTGAGCTCCTGGTGCAGACAAGACTGGCATCAGGTGACAACCTCTGGGCCATAGAAACTCTGGTCCAGGTGCCTGAGAAGTCTCTCAGACATGTGTAGATGTATAGTTAGATTGACTCCATGTCCCCCCAATACAACACACTACCTTCCTGACTCCGAGTATGTACTTGTGTATAGAAGGACAACAAGGAAGTATAGTAACGTCTCTAGGACTCATATAGTTGCACATAGATCAGTTGCTAAATGATATTCAATTACTTTAGTTCTTATAGAAAAGGATAAACCTGAATTTAATTCTCATGGGAAAATGTGTGGTATCTGAAAGTCTCCAAGCCTTGCAATGGCACTGTCATATTCAATATTTGAGAAGAATATCCATAAATGATGTAACAGGGTCTTTGAATGGGGGGGGAACACATCCTCTCGTCCTATGCTTGGTATTCTCCATCAATGAGTATTTGGTGCTGAACAGACGGTTAATGGCAAGGATAGAGCATAAGAGAAGTATTATGCCAAGTTCAAATCCGAAGGTTTGGAAAATACAAGCTTCTCCTCTTCCCCTGCATCTTTCCTATTACATTTAAAGAGAGAGCTTTGCAACATGCTCTATTTTTATGCGTAGAACATGTAAGACAAGGAGCATTGAACTTAATAGTTGCTCACTAGAACCCTGAAAATCTATATAAGCTCTTCCGCTTTCAGCTCAAAGCTCTTTTGTCTGCATGAAAAAAAAGGCACAGGCACCTTCATTAAGTGTGATCAATGAGATGACCCTGTGCAAGTTCTTAATTAAGTATAAAATTGAAGAGTATATTAATCCATATGAAAGTTGCCATTTTTGCCTGCAATGTAAGGCATTAGTAATTGAATGCAATGTTTTGGAGTCATAATCTTCAGTTACATGAGAACAGGAAATTCATTTATTCTAAAAAGGATGGAAATGGAGAAGCATAAATTTTAAAATTAAAAAAATTGAAACGCATGTCTGCTGACAAAATGTTTTCTTTGCATCCCACTAAAGCAGACTCACAATAAAGATGGTTCTCCAGATAAATAGGAATGTTGTTACATGAAAGTAAAATCAAAATCAAGATATATGTACTAGATATATTTACCAACTTTCCTATTTTGGTCTAAATCTATTTATTTGGAAGAGAGGGTAAAATACAGTAAGGTGTCCTTCAGCAGTCTTTTCTAATAAATGAAAACAAAATTGTTCCTTTGAAATATTATAGTTCATGTATTTCTGAAAATACTGAAGAATATTTGCATTTGTTCATTAAAATAATGAGATAAATAGGTTTGATATGTTGACAACTTAAACGTGTAATTTTCATTTTCATCAAATTTGCGTCTTCATTCTGAGTGGATAATAAGTAGCTATTTTGGGATTGACTGGCACTCATTATTAAGAAGGGGAAGGTAGGATAGGGCTAAAGAGTCTTAGAACTATGACAGTCTATTATCCTTGCCCAGGAAAAAAGTTGTCATCGTTGGTCAAAGCTTTAAATAATACTACTTTGCACAGATTATTTATTTTCTGGAAGGACCTGTCCAGCTCCAGGGTTCTGTAATTTTACAAACTACTTAAATTACACTACTGCTGGAACAGAACAGTTACTTTGAATGTTCTGTGTTATTCTCTAAGTTCATACTCTTCTGCCTATTGGGATTCTAAAGATAGTGCAACCGTGAGCATAACTGTGATCTCTACCAAATTTCTAAACAATTGAGAAATAAGATCCTGGAATAAGGCAGTTGAAGAATAGGGCATGACTGGAGAATGTGGCTCAAACAAAAGGTTTCCATAGTAGTGAACCTAAAAATTCATCCATGGCAGCTAAGGACAAAGAATAATTTGGGACCAGGACAGGACTGCCCCTCACCTGTCCCCTACATTTCTCTTTCCTACAGAGCCTTCTCTTAAAGGGATAGCAAAGGAGAACACTTATTCCTTATAGGCAACAAGTCGCAAATGAAAGTGGCTAAGCTAACATGCTCAGATTTTCCTTCCCAAATCACCACATGGGTCATTCCATATCTCTAGGAGTTGAGTGGTTAAAACACATAGAGATACACTAATATTTTTCCAGCTGGAAAGGCACACTGGGATGGAATCATCTTTTAATCCTCTTGTTCTGTATCAAGGATTGGGGATCTGTAGCAATTTATTGTCCAAACCAAGAAAGGTAAGTTTCATCCTGTGTGATACATCCAAATGCTGTGTGACAGCCTTCCTAGAGCACTGGCTGGTCAGGACAGTGAGGACATATCTATCCTCTGTGGTTAAGAATATCACATTGGATGGGGTACCTGGGTGGCTCAGTTGGTTAAGCGACTGCCTTCGGTTCAGGTCATGATCCCCGAGACCCGGGATCGAGTCCCACATCTGGCTCCCTGCTCGGTGGGAGGCCTGCTTCTCCCTCACTCCCCCTGCTTGTGTTCCCTCTCTGGCTGTGTTTCTCTCTGTCAAATAAATAAAATCTTTTTAAAAAAAAAAGAATATCACATTGTATTAGTATCATCTGCTGTTGATCTGATGAGTGACTGAGTATGTGCAACCAATTTCCCAGTCCTAAATCCTGGGGCCTATGAATGGGGTTCTTTGAAATCAGGAATCATCCAAGGAGATGAGGAGAAGCTGCATTATTTAGATTAAAAAAAATCTTGCTCTAGTAATTGTTCCCCAAATAGCATTTTTATTATATTGTTCCCCAACACTAAAACACAGGCATCCCTATTACCTCTGAGATAAAGTTCAAGGTCTCTGCTTCTACACCAGTATTTTCGCCCATATCCTCTCATGACTCTACTGTATCAGTCAACAAGGACTCTGTCTCTACTACCATAACAATAGATTAAGCAGCCCGGCAGAAGCTTCCAGCTCTTACCTCTAATGCATGTTTAGTAATCAAGTAATTGTGTGCTATGGTCTGAACATTTATGTGCCTTCGAAATTCATATGCTGGTATTAGGAGGTGGGGACCTTTGAGGTGTGATTACATCATGAAGGTGGAGCCCTCGTGAATGGGATTCTTCTTTTTGTAAAAGAGACACCCCCCTCCCCCAGAGATACGTTGTTACTTCCACTGTGTGAGGACACAGAGAGGAGGTCCATAATGAACCAGAAAAGGGGCTTTCACCAAAATGCAACCATGCTGGTGCCTTGAGCTTGGACTTCCAACCTCCAAAACTGTGAGAAATAAACTTCTGTTTTTTATAAGCCACCCAGCCCACAGTATTTTTGTTATAGCAGCTCAGAGAGGCTAAGACACTGTGAATCCTTTGAAATTGCTTGGATACATGTGCAGTTTTCTTGGGAGAGGATTCATGGACTTCATTAGATTTTTCAAAAGATCTGGGCCCCAAAGTAAACACACTGCTCTTCACAGTTCCTGGCACAGATCATGGACAGAGAACAGCAGCTTTTCTAAGATACCCTCTTTGTCAGAAATCCTTTCACTGGGGCCATTTTCCCATTTAGAAACATGTCAAAGATGTCATGTCACAGGAAGAGGAGAGAGATATTTTGCACCTTCCAATAGCTTGGCAGTGTCCCTTCACCTTGCTTGGCCACAATCCTTGCTTCACTATCACCACCTATATCACAGCTCTAAAGACAGATCCAACTCTGCTCACATTCCTACAAACACAGCTAAAACCAAAACCTGGCTTTTGGAAATATCCAGTGGCCCTGTTCACTGAGAATGTCTTAATTCTGCTTTTATCTCAATCAACCCAGTGGAGCACTTTTCCCAGTAGGGACTGAGTGAATTAGGATGCTACTGTATTTCACCCAAGAACTGTTCAAGTGCTGGGCATGGAGTAGACACAGAAGAGAATTGTGGCTCAAGCAGAGTTCACTCCAAGTTCATAGTACCTTCAGGTATGTCTGAAATGCCTGCTCTGTAGGTATTTGCCCACTGCTCCTAGATGCCATTTTTAACAAAGGGAAGAAAGGAAACCACTATTAACACAGGTTTGCCACTATTTTGGAGCTACAAAAAATTCCCAGACTGACCCTCTACTGGACTTCTTTTTCCTAAGGTCTTTTCAGAGCTTGGTCTGTAAAAGCAATAACTAAGTTCTGGGAGAAAGCTTAAATTTGTCCTTCTCTCTTCCTAAGTTTCTAAGATTTCTCATTTTCTACTGAGATTAGAGGGATCACTGGAAGAACTCTCACTACAATGTTTTCCACCTTTGTATATAATCCAAACTTGAAAATGGAAGAAAGTTGTTTGTGGAAATTAAAAACAAAGGAAGACAAAATAAAAACCCAGTTTCTTCGATCTCCAGTTGGTGAAGCCCAGATCTTGGCAACTTTCTTTGATTTATCATTTTAAGAAGTACTTAATTGTGGAAAAAAATAATGAAAAAAAGATTTCATTCCATTGAATTTAAGAGAAATGTTGGTAAAATGAGAAGGGTATATAAGTTCTTACTGACTTGAGGTCTAATAGATCCTTCAGAGCCAAATCTTGGTTTATAAGGGGCATATGCTGAAATATTCATTCATGGTTTTCTTCTCCTTTTGTCTTTATATTTTCCTACCTTCTTGCCCTTTGTTTCCACTCTGACCAGCTCCACCCATGTCCAGATTATTTAGTTACTGAATTATTTAGTCATTATGATTTTCCCTCAGTGCCTAGGAATCTTACAAGTTTCTAGAGGTGCTCACTGAGCTTCCTCCAGTCTCAGCTAAGAGAGAAGGACAATGGATTCCTTTCTCTTTCACTTCATGGACAGGGAAAGAACTGCTTCCATCCACTCCAGAAGAGCAAAGCTGCTTCTATGCTCCTTCTAAAAAAGGTGCAAGGAACTTAACTTTAATTAAAAGTGTGAGAGAAAAACTCAGTCTTGTCACTCAGAAGATCTGGTAGCTTCCATGGAGGTTTCTTTTCACTTAGAACCACCCTCCCTCCACCACTATCCCCCTGGGCAAAACCTTTACCCCCACTTGTACTAATGATTTAGGACTTGGAATTTCTGGGGGAGTATCATCTACAATACATCTTCAGGAATGCACCTCATAATAATGTCTTCACCCCAAGGAAGCAAGTCAGGCACAGTTGAACTTGGAAAGTTTTCAAGTCAGAATTCCCTTACTCTAGATGAAGTCTCCCAAATTACACTGAATCAACTTCATGAATTTTTACCTACAGATGTGCCAGATTTCCTTGTCTCAAATCATGCTACTAAAAAAAAAAAAGTAATTTGGACTTCTTAATTAGGTAGAGTAGGTAATAAATTAATTTACTAAATTGCAAATGTTGTATCAGTTTGCTTAGTTACGCTAAGAAATGCTATTCACCAGAAATATCAGTGTGTTAGAGAAATGCCTCTCTTCTGTTTTCATTTCAGTGGTTTCGTAGAAAAGAAAAATCAGTTGAGAGATCTTGAATTACACTCAAACAACAGGAAAAAAAACATTTTCAAGGTATTTCTTTGTAGAAATGTTGATGTACTAGTTCTCAGCTAAGAAGAATCTATTTATGAAAATATTTTTAAGGGTCTATAAAACATCATTAAATTTAGAAAAATACTCTTGGGTGAAATTGAAGTATCAGATTGCAACGTCCAACTTCATTTTTGTGATTGTTATTGTGCTGATCTTCAAATCAATATTTCTACAAAATGAGGAAAGAAGTTTCCCTGAGTTGTAATATGTTCTTAGGACTAACTCTCTATTTTCTTCTCCAGATGCCATTTCCAAACCCACATAAAGTAGATAATGACAAAGTCAGTTAGTAATGAGACTTCCTATTACTATGCATGCTGTTTCAGTTTACAGTTTTAAACTCCTCTTCCAAAGTTACTTTGTACTAGACCTGAATTTGATGCATTTAAAGATGATGCAATTTTTTAAATGGATCCCCACAATTCAGCCTGACTAATATCTCACAAAATAATATTTTTTCAACCTAAAGAGACATTTCTGTAGTCTGGTGAAATTCTGGGATTGAAATATAAGGATATGCCCCAAGTCTGGTCTTATAATGAGGATACCACAAACACATTCTGCAGCTCTCCGTTTGAAACTTACAAACCTTTCCCAGGAAACTTTGGGTAGTTCAGTGTAATTCTGGGGTTTCCATGGTTCTCTGATCTACAGCTCAAGTTCAGTTTAAGGAAAGTCCTTAAAGAATGCTCCATTTAAAAAAAAAAAAAAAGAATGCTCCATTTTAAAACCACCATGAGATCTGATATGCTAGACTTAATCAAAGAAGGACAATAGATAAACACCTGCCTTGTGCATATATATTCTTTTCATTTACAAACTGAATCAGAAAATAACTTGATTTTGTGGGTCATTATTATTGCATGTCTATTCTTTAAGAGCATACTCAGTGGTTCCTTAACACTGATAGAGTTATTGTACTCAATGGCAAGATTATGTAGGCACATTGGGATGCTTTGTAAATCCATCTAAGTGTCTCTGGTTAATAAACTTTAAGGGTAGCACACTCATAAAGTTTGTTCTGCTCAATATCAACATTGACTGACGTCATGGTATTGAAAGGCTTTATTCTTTAAAATAATAGACCCTGAGAACTTAGTGTTTACAATTATATCAGAGACCAGAGCAGAATAAACAGACCAGACACTGAGCTAAATCAGAATATTGAGCATGGTAACACAGCCCCACTTGAGTCTGAGAGCAATGAAATTCTTTTTCTTCTCTGATAGAGCCAGTCATAATCTTCCTGCTTTTATTAGAAAAGGTCAAAACCCTATTCATTTACCCAACATGATCTATGTAAGATCCACTGATCAACTGCTGAGGCTCTTTTTCCACATACAGGACTTTCTTTCCCAGGAAGTGCAATAAATCAGCTTTGTCTTCTAGTCGCTTTCATATCCTGATTAACACTTGTTTTGTGAAATATGTTTGTCTGGCCAGACTTGGGTGTGTTTGTATTTGCCATGTAGACAAAATCCTTGGAGCATGAAAACATCTTAATACTGGTCTGCTCTTAAGCCAGTCTCTTAGACCTGTCTGAACCATTGCTCAAATACAAATAAAGGTTCATATTCAAGGGTTGTTGCTAGGACTAAATGAATTTTTTAAAAAGCAAAAACATTTTATAAATTAAAAAGTATTTACAAAAACTACTATTATAATAGTGTGTAGATGCATTTATTATACTTTTCCTCAGATCCCATCACAGAGAGAAAAATTAATACAACAGTAAAGGACTTTGTGAAAATACTTAGGGATTTAAAATTCTTCCTTCCCACTTTTGAAGTGGAGGTTATTTCTTTAAAACCCTGAAATTCATTAACTTAGTAAAAGGATATAAAAGAAAATACACCACCTTTGAAAACTACCAATTTAAAAGCATTACTTACTATCTTAAATATATATTATAAAAATATAATAATTAAATATATAATAATTAAATATATAATAATTGAGGGGTGCCTGGATGGCTCAGTTGGTTAAGCGACTGCCTTTGGCTCAGGTCATGATCCCGGAGACCCGGGATCGAGTCCCACATTGGGCTCCCTGCTCCATGGATCCAACAATACATTAAAAAGATTATCCACCATGACCAGGTGGGTTTTATCCCAGGGATGCAGGGGTGGTTCAACACTCGCAAAACAATCAACGTGATAGAACAAATCAATAAGAGAAGAGAGAAAAACCACATGGTACTCTCAATTGATGCAGAAAAGGCATTTGACAAAATACAACACCCGTTCCTGATCAAAAC